>VTPC01000792.1:0-34525 GCA_011009095.1 Ignelater luminosus
GAGGATATTGAAAGAATCTATCAAGGAATTCAAATGGCATTGGAGATAATAAATATGACAGCCTTTAGAGAGCTTGGTGCACATTTGGTTGATACAAGACTGCCTGCCTGTGCAAAGCATGAATACCTTTCTAAAGACTTTTGGTATTGTCAGATCAGGCAGTTAACAATGCATATGTATCATCCTACGAGTACTTGTAAAATGGGACCAAATCCAGGAAATGGTGCCGTTGTAGGTTACAATCTAAAAGTGCATGGTATTCAAGGATTAAGGGTTGCTGATGCTAGCGTTATTCCTTTTGCCACTTCCGGACACACGAATGCACCTTCGATTATGATTGCAGAAAAACTCTCGGATATGTTACGAAATAAGCATATCAATCAATGTTGAATATCTCACTGTTTTTATTTACTTTAATGTTACAATGATGTAGAATTTATTGATTACCTTTGACTGTTGTATGTATTGATACTTGATGTTCAATAAAAACGGAATTTGTTTGCAGAGTCATGAAGTCCAAAATGCACGATAAATACTATAGCTAAGTTTATTTTATGTTAGAAGTCTAAGGTGTCTACTTGAGTCACCTTATCTGAAAAATCGCGTCGTGTTACCCATCTGAAACTACATTCTTGACAAAAATAAGTAGTTTGGCGAAGGGATAATTTAGTGACCAATATTCATCTTTGTAATGAGAACCACAGAGATATTTTAAATAAAATTCGGGAAAGTACTTTTGAAATCAACGTTAACCCCAGAAGAATTATTTTTAGTGTGAAAAAGAATACTAGTCACACTTTAAAATTGCACCAGTACCCACTAACTAAAGGTTATGCAGGTTTTTCTTCTAAGTAAGTTGATCTGAGTATGGAATGATTTGCACATTGTTTTTAACAAATCTTCTTTTTAGTTGGCACAGTTCCGTGTTAATTATTAATAGTTATTATCATCTAATATAGTATGTAAAGATAATCGACGCCATTTAAATTCATTCTCACAATCAGTGGTGAGATGAAATGGCGTACTTCTGAATGAAAGCTATGAGCGTATTATCCTTTGAATTCAATAAATACACAAATGAACACGTCGAATATCAAGAAACAAGCTTCTAGCAAGAATATTTTTTGTAATAAATATATCCTTCTACTTACTCCGAATTTTGTATAATAATATCAGCAAGTCATTCTTCATGTAATTTTTATTTTGCTGAGAAGATTCATCGGAGTTTATTTAGCCTTTTCTTTTATTTCAATTTTTAACACTAATTTTGACATGCATCTTAATTAACTCAATAAAATTATAATTTAGTTAATTTCAGTCTACTGGGTTTCTTTTAATGAATACCATTCAAGCAGAAAACGGGGTTGTAAAGTTTCCTAAATGTCAATTTCTTTTCTTCCTGAAAATATCCAAATCCACTTAAAAATTTGCCATCAGAATCTTAAAAAGGTTTTATAGATATTTTTATTAATGACTAATGACAATGAAAAAACTTTCTTTGATAAATGAGAGCGCTCTAGAAGCGACATAAGTTTCCCATGAGGAAGTTCGAATGATGAATTAGAATTCAAAAAATAAGAGACCGTTAATGTTCCACATTATGACGTTCTCGTAAAATAATTTTGTATTTATCTTTATTTTGCTAACTCTGTCTAGCCTACTAGGTGTCTCTTGCCAAATAGGATATTTTTGTTTCGCCGTAACCGCTTGTTCGAGCTGTCGCGGCGGCAGTGGTGAGTGGTCAGCGAAGTGTATGTAGTTATAGTGCCGGATTTTGAAAGAAATAATTACAACTTATCGAAATGTCTTAAGAGTTAGCTCAAAGAAAAGTCAACATCGCATTTAAAACACTTCGCTTAGCGGAATGTTTAAATAAATGTAAACAGTATTATATAAAATTACAAAAAAAATTGCAAAAAATAACGAAAACAACTAAAAATATATTTTGTAAAACAAAAATATTTCAGTTTGAGTTTTGAGTTCTCTTGTGTTTTTCGTTACTTTAGTTCATTACAAGTGTAATAAAAGTTTTTTGGGTTGAAAAAATAGAAATAAAATTAAAAATTACAACTTCTAAGCAATGGTCATGTGATACATTTTAAATTTCTTTAAGCCTACGCAAAATTTAAACTTGCCAGGACTGTTCAATTTTAGATCGGTGTCTATTTGTTAAGCAGTTATTGTTTGATATCAAGACGTTAAAGAAGTGATTGGTGTGAGCCCTGAAAAAATCCAAAAGTTAAACATTTTGGTTGGTTGCCAAGCCAGTGCAGCGCGGAAATACCCACGCGGCAGGTGACACGAATTCTACTTAACCTCTACAATATTTTCACACCCGATGCCTATGAGTACAGTGTTAAAATTGCAACCTGCTTGGCATCCATCAAGGTAGATAAACATGGCTGATCGAAATTCTAAAAGAAGAAACAGTAAGCTGTCTAGAAATCCATCGTCTGAAAGTGCCGAAGAATCATCTTGTGGAGCAATGGGAAGATCGGTTAAGGAAAAACGACACAAAAAACCAAAAGAGAGATGGTTACTAACGAGAAAAACGTGGAGGTACATGGCCGATGCAGGAAGAAAATTGATACCGGAAGGCGTTCATAATCGTCCTGAGGATATTCCAAAGATAGAAGCGTATTTCCAAGAAGTGTGTAAGAAAGAACCTCATTTTTTACTTTGGAGAAAAAACTCGTATCCTGGTGCTTTAGGATTTAGATCTCATAGAAAACGTAGTAAAGATAGAAGAAAAAGTGGAAGTTGTAGAAAAGCTAGTTCTGCAGACGAAATTCAATACAGACCAGAGAGACCAAAAGATTTAGCCATTCAAAAAACATCTGCTGGAAAATTTGATTTACAAAAAATGAAATACGATTTCTTAAATCAACCTTACGTACCCAGCAGCTCCTCACAATCACAGTTTCCTAAAAGTAGTTCGTTTTCTAATTTACAAAATGAAGAAGCTACAGAGAGCCAGTTAATAGATATGTTAGAAAAATATTTAACTTTATCGAGTAAAGAAAAACTTCCACCTACTTCCGGGTCCACAACTGATTTGAATTACCAGGAGCTAGTTGATAAATTACAGCGTCACTTAGAAACAGCAAGTAAAAATATTTCGCAACCATATATCCAGCCAAGAAGACAACAGCAGGTGCATTTTGAAGGTGATCACATTCAAAAGTCATTAGCAGAAACATTAAGTCGTTATTTTAGTCAGTATCCCAACAGGGATAAAGTTATATCAGATCTATTAACTGATAGAAAAGCTCTTGAAAAACTATATTTTGAATTAAGGCAAGCTAAAGGGTTTCGAAGTGGGCGTGGGGCTGGAACTTATACGTCACAAACAACACCCTGGAATCCTGATCAGTTACGTAGTTCACGAACATGGAAGGCACCCCGACATTCGTTTACATCTCCACCTCCTTTAATCGAGATTCAAGGAGAATCTTCAGAACCATCATATGAAGATTATGGAATTCAAACGGAAAGGATTCCTGAACAGGTACTTTTAGAAATAGAAGATGAATACAAGAAAGCTCAAGCTGAAAAGGAAGCCGAAGCTAGGGAATACAAACCAGTTCCACCACAACGAAGAAAAAGTAGTGTAGATAATGATGACGTATCTCAGTCGGTTAGTGATACAATAAAACGTTATTTACGAATGGCGCGTAAAAAAAGTGTAGACGTAAATAAAAACGATCGTTTTAAACGGGTCAATTATGATAGGAATTTACGAAACATTAAAGCCAAAGGTGAAATAACCAAACCAGGTGACGATGACGGTTTAAATAAAGGTTGCCAAACAGACGATGATTGGATTCTTACTTATAAGAATGCAAAATTCTATGACTCTAGTGAATGTTCTCCATGTAGCCCGCGTAATAGTATCGATGGAATTATCGAAGAACACCATAAAACATCTCCTACTAGTTTCTTATCTACCGGTCAAACTTTTTTATCTAATTTATTGCACGGAAAACATTCACATGATAAATCTTCTCCAGCAGCTACAGCGGGAGCCATGCAGAAATCCAAATCTTCCTCTAGTGTGATGCACCATGGCAGCCGGCTAGTTGCGAAAAAAATATTTAGATCAAGGTCCAAAAGCCAAACAAGAGCTGCACCTACACATTCGAGCTGGACACCTCAGGTAAAAAATATTTTCTTATTTTTGTAACTGTTTTATGAGCAAGAATTTTGTACTAACACATAATAGTGTTGACGTTCTCTCTAATGACGTTTTTACAAAAGAAAACAAAAAGAAAATAGAAGATTACATGTTACTGCCAATTGTTATTGATTTTAGTATAAATCAGAATATATCTCTATGTGAAGCACTTAGAAATGAGTGGGTAATTATTTTTAGTATTTGTAAGCAGTGAGGAGGTTCCAGACGATAAACGAACCATCAAAATTCAATTTTCGCCAAATTATTGTGAAATAATTTGTTTATATACAGAAAATAATATTGTCCAAATGCCATAATTACCGTTAATTGGTAGTCCAATTAGTACTATAGGTCGAGTGAATTTAATTGATTTGACGCTTCCAGTTAATCTAAATTGGGTTGCGTTAAAGAAAATAATGTTTTTGGCACGGAGTGTTTAATTACCAATAAATTTACTAGTAAATCAAGCAGAAATAAATGCATACAAACCATTTTATTTTCAAAATGTAAAACGAAATTCAATGATTTTGAGTACTTCATAATTGTTTTATGTGGATAATTCCACGTTGTTTAATTTCAAGGTCATCAACTTGCTTTTTCAGAATATTTTTAGTAACTTGCAGAGTAAACAAGTGTGTCCAACGTGGAAATTTTGAATATTATGACCTACTCAAATTTGTTCGGGCAGTTAAGCTAACATTTTTCTTCTTGTAAAGCTGTTACTAATTTGCATTGTTGTGACTCATAGTATCAGACGAAATATTCATAGTTCTCTTGTTTTATAAAAAGCTCTATAATATGTAAATAGCTGCCAAAAGGTTTTTTTTGAATAACTTCTTTGATAATGTATTTTGTTGCTGTTATGAATGGCAAATTTTGCTGAGCATTTTATTGTAATGAAATGCCATTTATTGTGTTTTGTTGAAAGATATGAATAGAACTCGTAACGAATAAACAATCAAAAGTTGGAAAGTATCATAAGAAATTTAGTTATTTACGACTAAGATAAATAAGGGATTTATCTTTTAAAACTAAACGATTTGTCATTTTAGAACTGCGCTGTTTTCTATTTTTTGAAGTTACATAGTTCTGTTGGTCGTTCAAACCACACTAGATTCTTTGACAATCTAAAAACCTACTCTACATCTTTCTGATTATCATCAACATCTCTTAATGTTGTTTTTATGTCCACATGCAGCAAATGTTCACGTACTAAAATGACACATAATTTATGGTTATCAGACTTAATCAATCAAAGGTCTCAGGTTTGAGTCGTCCTGTCCGAGGTCGGAAATCTCTCTGTATATATTAATAGCGAATGGGACACATAATTTATTCAAACTCCTTGTATTTGTACGCTATTTTTACCCCAAATCCTTCTTCCCGATTTTTGCCTGTTTTGGAATTGTCATTCATGAACTTTGCTACCAAGTTGTGACCGAAAATGTTCAGTTGCTCTAACTCGTAAAATATTTGTTTAGTGGGATTTTATTGTTTAAGATTTTTTCTAATTTTATTTTGATCATCTTGTGTCTTCCAAATCTTAAATTATGTTGTACCATGTATCTGTTAACATTCATCTATGAAACATAAATTTTCAGGATAAATTTTCTGTAAACGATCCAATTCTTCCTTTGCATTTTCTACTAATCCTTGAACTTTTGGTTTGTACTATAAATTGCTATGAAAATGGAAATATTCCGAGTTCTATAAAAATACCAACAAATTCATGTTTGGGCATTTTTCCAACCAAATTGATATATTGCTGCAGATATCTAACCCATATGTCGTCTTTAGAAACTTTATATCTAGTTATCGAGTTAAGCCAATTTAAAGATGGCTATGGTTAGAGTAATCGGCATTGATTTTCATCAATAATAATAACTTAGATTACTGTGTAACAAAAATTTATCTAAGATATGTCTTCTTTAACTCTAATTTGCTCTGTTCCTTTTTCTTTTTATTTATGGTTCATATTTTGTCAACCATATCCTTACATTCACATTATCAGATCATTTGATGTTTTTACGTTTTTACATTCATGCTATCTTTCAGTTTTAATCAATCGAACGAGAGTATCTTGAGTTTCTTCAGTATCAAAATATTGTTGACGTAGTCGTGTTTTATTGACTTTAGATTTTTCTGTTCTGGTCATAACTATTTGGACGTCTTTTCCTGATTAGCGTTGTAACAGTTTTGTTAGCCAGCTGCTAATGCAATCTATGTACACTCTCCATTTTAAAACTGTAGGCTAACTGAGGCTTTACCCATCAGCTAATGACATCCTCTCCTGTATGACTAGTGATTTAATATCAAGATTATTTATCTCGCTTTTTCTTAGAGATGTGCAATTGTAATTTGTACTAATTAAGGTACATATATTCTGTGCAATATGGCAGTACAGCTTTGATGCTCACCTGGGTGAAGTGGACATGTGATACTTTAAGAGAATCTGAACGTGGTAATCAAAAAAGCAAAGTGAAAGAAGTTAGTATTGTTGGTAGCAAAAGGGGTGCATTTTGGGACAAAAGAATATTTTTTACCTGGAGAGATGGACTAACACAAATATAAAACAGGGGTTATCAGACAACAAATTATGAAAATAAAGGTTGTCAAACAAAAACGTTAAACGCTGTTCTAGATGTCTAAATTACTAGAGTAAAACACAATGCACATCAAGAGTGTAGAATGAAAAACAGGAAACTAACCTTATTATCTACCTCATGATCAAAAGGGTCTCTATAAAGGAGGGCGATATCAAAAAAACTCAAGGGACGCGGCTATATTCTTGAGTACAAAATCTCTCAAAGTATTTTTCCAATGTTGCCACTTTTTGTGCGTTATTTTTTTCTTTCAAAGGCTTACTTTCTGTTGATTTCACTACATTCATAGAAATCTCAAAACTAAATCACTTGTGGGTGATAATCTTAGTGATGCAAATTTTAGTTTCTATGAAAAATTACATTCTTGAGAAAATACATTTATGAATTTTATCTCCTAAGACGCAGAGAGTCAAAAATTCCAAGCTTGATACAATTTTTTACAAGAATAGACGAGCGTTTAGAATGATCATGAAAGGGTACCTTACATTAGATTTTAAAGATGTCATGAGACTATATTACTTATTTTTCATTACAGAATAGCATGGTGCACAGCTTTATCTATCGAATGGCTACACTCTATAATTAAATAAATCTACTTGTGCAATTTTCCAAATATTGCGTTAGAAACTTTAAGTCCCTTTGACATATTTAAAACAACGCAAAGATGGCTTAAAATCCTCTGATTTATTGCTTGGCAATACCTTACGGGTAAAATTTGTACTTTAAAGTATCTTTAATCAAAAGTGACTTAATCATTTGATTGCTAATTTGTCAAGCGTATAGGTTAGGAAAAAGTCATCTTCATGGTGTAGCTACTAGTAACAGTCTAACAGACTATCTTGGTCGTAGCTCTAAATCCCGAGGGTTAGATTAAGTTTGCAAATTGATTCATTGAATGATTACAACAGACGTATTGAGTAAGTTTAAGAACCCAAAACTGAAGCTTATTGTCCACGTTTAGTCTTAGATAAACGAATTGGTTACTTTCGCTAAGCCTCCCTTTGTGAATGCGTCTTGGTAGTTCATTTCTTCCAGAATATTAGATCTCTGTCGGACCAGGGCTTGGTTTGGGCACAAAATCCCCAAGTTATGAGCCAGATTTATTTTTGTATGTAGTGAAATACTTTCCCTTTTTTTGCAATGAAGTCAAAATTTTAATATTGACATTCTTATTTACACAACTTGCCCTTTCTTCTTAAAGATATTCTTCTTCAGTCTATCATAGTCAGCCAATGTCGTTCAAAACTGTAGCAGCATTTATTCTTGCAGTACAGTGACTAGTTATTATCGCTGCCGTCATCAGTCTTATTTATGACCTACTTCATTCCAGTATGTCAGCTGCCAATACTTTTAAAGATATTTCCAGAGTTGCTTAACCTTACTATACAGTTGCAGTGGTTCTGGTGTTGGCTACGAATCTATCCAGTAACTTAGCTATGGACCAAATAACTAATTCGGGCCAGGTGAATGTTGTTTCTGACGCTTTGCTTGGCGGAAGTATTAAGTTTTTCATTGTTACAGTTACCCCTTATATAGTTGGCTAGAGTTATAAGGTTTGGTGAGTAGTTCTGGGGCAGTTTGGTTCTGATTTGGTAACTTCCCAGTCTTCTTAAGGTATTCTGGTCGTCTTTTGCTCTGATAGTTCCTCCTAGAAATAGCATGTAGATTAAGAAAGTTATAAATTTAGAAATGTCAGGTCTTTCTTTCCATGGTCATATTGGGGCAAATGCTTTGAATCGGGTTTTCTTTCACATATTTCAGATCTCGTCTCATTGTCAATTCTGTCAATATATCTGTATATCAAACTATTAAATATCAGTATAGAACAGTACTGTATGAAGAATAATTATGGCTTTCATAATTTTAATTTCAATATTGGTTACATGTTATCATTAAAGGTATTATTCTTCTATTATTCCTTACACAAAAATACAGAAATCAAAAGCTAACTGATTCACAAATAATGTTTGAACCACAAATTAATTGATTGTCAGCGTAGTATTAAGAAATTTTACAAATAAATTTGATTGACAATGACAAAACCCGAAATTCTGTCTTTTTAGCACAAAAGTGTATGAAATATGATATCTTTTTGATGTTCTAGTTACTACTAAATAAATTAAAAAAGATTAGAAGAAAGTAAACTATCAGCTTGTGGTTTGTAATTGTATTTGGAACTAACAAAAACAAATGGATTTCAGGTTATCTCGGTGTCCTTGAATGCAATATACTAACCTTGTGTTTAAAATAACGGAAACACTTTATGAATCTTATCTTTTTTAAACAGGTTTAGGGAATAACTCGTTATCAACCATGTTTCTTTTGTACTTTAGTATTAAAGAATGTATCATTGGTAATATTATGGTCAGTTAATCTAATTTTGGGGTTATCTTGCATTTAGACTTTTTGATTTGAAGATTCCAATGTCATTCCTAATCTCAAGTTGTAGATATCATTTATCATCTGGTTACTTTACCTTCTCTGTTGAATTGGTGTAACTAGAATACATTAAGTTGTGAACAGACGTCATTACGTAAAGCTCTCAGACGACATTTTGCTTTTGCCTTTCAAACGTATGTTCCCAATATTTGAATCATACAATTCTTCTTTTCATCTACCGACTCATAAATCTTCCAACAGTATTACGTAGAACAAATATTCAGATTTGCATATGTAGGCCTGTTTCAGACAGGCTTTTAAGAATCTTCAGTTTGACCTTGATTAACTATTTTCAAAATAATCAATTGAGTAGTTTTAAAACTATTTTTGATTAAATATTAAATGAAATATTAGCTCCCAGTGACAAACCGAAAATTCTTACTCATCCAAAATCTAAAACAATTTTATTTAAAATTTGCTTGTTTATTTTCTATAAACTTAATTTAGAAATATTGAAATAATAATTAACCGTTACTGAAATGAATTTGTTTAAATTTATTGAATAAGACGTTGCCTTGGTGCTTGAAAGATTTATAAGTTTTTTTCGCAACCAGGCCTCAATTAAACTGTTTCTAACGAAGAAATTAAAAAGAAGTTTGAAATAATCATATGGGAAATCTGTATAATGTCGTTGTGCTCCAATTCGACCAGTATTTTTCGGCCTTCTCATAAAAAACAAACCCATATAGCAACAAAAGTCTATTTATATCATTTCGAGTCTAATTTTAAATTTCAGAAAAAAAAACAAACCACTTTTCCACTCACTTGTTCCCATTTCCATTTTGTCTGGAGATAAATAATCTGTAGCGTGTAGCCGACCGCCACAGAAGCAAGCAAGCAGCACGTCAGCTGAAATAGATTTCATAAGGCATCTTTTAACTGCATATCATCACCGTGACGCAACGAACTCAGTATAATCAACCAAAAATACAACCTCCTGCGAGTTTCTTTAATCTAAAACTAATTTATAGATTATAAAACAAGAACTTCTAAAACTTTTAAGAAATACAATTTAAAAAATCCTGGTGACAGTATAATATATCAAATACTTTGTCAACTTTTCAGGAAATCCCCGAAGGAACAACTGCCTGTTAAAATTTTAGAAATGGGTTTTCTAAGAAACTTTTTATTTATGTAATCGAGACACCGATGTGCTCTAAAGTATTTTTGTAATCCACAGAAAATCGAGTAACTTTACTGCTAAGGTGATGGATGTTTGCTTTGTAATGCTTTTCATTTTTGTCTTATGACTGTTGACATTCTCAGGCAAATTCGTTTTATTTTAAAATGAACTTGATTTATTTCCCAGGCGTGTTAAACTTAGGAAAAGTATTAGGAAATCCTTATAGTTTGTCATTGTGTAGTTTATTTTAAATGAATATTATGCAATTCATTAATTAGTGGTCTTGTTAAAAATGTTGCCCTGTCCATAGGACTTCTTCAAGAATAATGCAATTCTGTTAAAACTAGGAAATGGAAGTTTGATTTTTTGTTGTTTATTTTGATTTGTATTTTTTGGAAATTATCCAAACATTTTGAAATTTTCAATAAATTGTTGAGAAATGATTAATCCGAAATTCTTTCCAGGAAGAATTTTAATTGTTTTGGTTATGCAAAGGATCGCCATCTTACACTATACATTGAAGACATATAAACATTGTAATAAATTTATAAATCGTTAAAAGGGCGACACTAAATTTAAAGTGCTTACACTTCCAAATAATTATGTCACGTGAATTTGACGTTTCTATTTTGTGTCCGACGTAAAAGTAACGAACGTATAGTTAACGTCATATGTGACAAGTATTTAACGTATGAATTTGACATCACCTTAAATTCCATGTTGTTTATTCAAACAGTTTATTGCCTATAATTAAACATTTAAATATCTACGTCTGGACAGCTGTTTTTCAGATGTATTTCATAGAAACTTTGATTATGTATTGATCGGTCGAAGTACGTTAGTGATATTTGTTTCTGTATTATGCAAAAGACGCAGTCTCATTTGGGCTAAGCTTGATAGGGACTTACTCAAGTGAAAAATAAAATTCAAATAAAAATTGCTTACTCTATGCAATAATGTGCTGACTGTCAGAGAATGCCATTTCTCAGTAGTATAGTAATCTTACCAGCCTTATGCATAGTACATTTGAATCTATTTCAGTGCTCATTCAAAAATAATCTAAGCTCCCACAATGATAAAAAATGAATATACCTCAGCTAGCTTGAACAGTAGGTTGCCTTAGGGTGGATAAAGGGTTTGCTTTTCTAACGATATTCTACATAACAGGATTCTATCGAGATGGGATTATCTTTGTTGAAAATGTTAGGAGAACAGCTTTTAAAGAAAGCCATAAAAAGTATTAACATTGAGTTTTAAAAGTGAATTTAAAATATGACCCACGGCAATCTGACACTGAGAACCTTTT
This sequence comes from Ignelater luminosus, assembly GCA_011009095.1. Classification (NCBI taxonomy): domain Eukaryota; kingdom Metazoa; phylum Arthropoda; class Insecta; order Coleoptera; family Elateridae; genus Ignelater; species Ignelater luminosus. The sequence continues at coordinate 11,646 of VTPC01000792.1, forward strand.
CAAGTATAAATCTTGCAACATGATTTCCTTTGACGTCTTTAAATACAATAATTCCTTTGTCTGACAAAAAACATGCCACACTTAAACAAAACATATGTTAATTCAGCTGTCAGCTATTATCTATTGTTTGATGTATTCTATCAAGGGTAACATAATAAATTTTAGATTATCTAATATAAGGGATTAATTTCAATATTTATTTTAATGCATTAAGAAAATCCTTTCTCCCTCTTTTAAGTTGTCACATTACTCTCAATAATTAATATTAACGCAAGCATCAAATTATAAATTAAATCTTAACAGAATCTGGGAAAGACTAACATAAAACTAAACAAACTGTTAACTGGTTTAAACTAAACAACACCCTGTATAAAAAACGTTAAATAATCTTAACGCCAAGTTTGCATTCTTCACTCACCTACAACAACCTTGATGATAATGATAAATCAACACACTTTTCGGTTGTTATCTGCATGCTGTTTGATAATGCGAGCCGATGACGTTTGTAATTTTAATAAGGCACGCTTTTGTTAACGAATTCTAGCTTTTCACAACGTAAATGGTATTTATAATTTAATTTTCTATTTTTCTATTGCTTAACATAAAATTTCTTGCAAATTAATTTTCAAATCAAGTTAAATTAATTTATCTTTCAACGCAATCAATATTATGAACAATACAAGGTCTTTTCTTTTCTTGTGCATCCAAACTCAATCTTGCTTAATGCTATTTCTAACTAACGTCTGCTTAAATATAAACTAAATTCTAAACTAAAATCAATTGCAATAAGATTTTCTTAAATTTAGTTCACAAATAATTCTTTGTTGAAATTAGTAAGTCATTTAGTTGATTCTAAAAATCTATGATTGGAATAATAAGAGTAAAAACTATAAAATTGAATAACATACAATGATGAACTATATTAACGTAACAGTAAAATTCTTCACTTCTATTGGGTCTTTGGCAACTTTTCTAATTTTCAAAATCTTAATTTATTGGTTCAAAAACCACAGCAGTACATATACATATTATTATCAAAGCAGATTTTCATATACATCTTGTTAAAAGTAATGAAGGTCTCAACTTCACGTTAATGGTATTTATGACGTTATTTTGTTACTTCTTTGCAAATCTTTTCTGATGTAGTGTGATTGCTTAGAAAGGAATTTTCAGAGGGGTATCAACCAAGGTGGGCATACGGCTTTTTGGTGGGGCCAGTACTTACGATTGCCCACCTTTGTTACGTGCTTGAGGAGATAGTAGCTAGCTAACTAGCATATCTAATACAGCCGTTTATTTATAATCATAAAACAATGGACAATTAGCAATTCAAACAAATTCACAATTAAGAACTAGAGAAATGTATAGTTTGCAAGCAGTAGCCAATGATAGACAAGTAACACCACTTTCACAGGCATTGACTCGACACAAACAAGCTTTAGATTTTATGTTAAAATAAAATGACAGTCGTGATAATTGAAAATGAAACTACCATTACCGAAAAAGAGTCTTAAAATGTAAACAGTGGAGATTCTAGCAAGTCTTTTCAATGATTACGACTGTACATCATGTCATACATAAAGTAAATATAGCAATATTTGATTGTGTGCTTTAATTTTGTATCTTGATGTTTCGATTCTTTTTAAATATTTTCTTGTTCAATCTTAATTTCTTGAAAAAGAAAGCGATACAAAATAATGACATTTTTATTTTCAGGGTGGTTGTGTGTGGAATAGTATGACCGGCAAGCAAGTTGTACTAGGAGATACTACTTTATTACAATTAAGTGATATAGAAAGAAAAATTCTTCAAAAAGTTGCGTTAGCTAAACTTCAAGCTCTTAATCTCGGGATTAACATTAAAATTCCAACAGGTGAGTGGTTACAATTTCTTTTGTTTATGTATACACTAAGTATTTTATTTTGTTTGATGTGTAAATAGTGTAAGGAGGTTAATAAGTAGCAGAGCTGCTGTACGTTGTTGCGGATAAAACAAAGTCTTTAGATTCCTTCCACATAGGAGATAAACTCGTGAAGTAATTAAAGTGTGCCTGCAGTACATAATGAGGCCATGGATGGGATAACAGTTCATAATTATTATTATCTCATGTACACACATAATTAGAAACCCCCAATTTCAACAAAAGGTGGAGAACAAAAATTAATTTCCTTTGCTCGCTTCTAGGGCAATCCAAAAACTTTTAGTAAAAGCTAAAGTAGTATGGAAAACTACGGTGACGATGAAGTATATTAAGTCGAAAAGGTTTGAAGTCGTTAGGATTCTGTAAACTTTCAATTGCTAAATACTAAATCGCATTTACAAGTAATTTCGCAGAATAGTCTTGGCTGTTTTGTTTCCGCAACGCGCACAAAACTTGTTTAATGATTCTTTAATTTATTTACACTCTACCAGGTAATCGTTTAGGTGGACGCATAATACTTACAGTTTATTAACAATTATTGTTGCGTTTAGCCTCAGCGGGCAAAATTCCAGCCTAACAGAAGCGATGAGAACTAGTAGAGGTGCGTATAAACATGTACGCAGGGAAATTAATACTCGCTGCATAAAATAAGAAAGCGATGTCTGGCTAATTTTGGTATATAATGAAATCAAAATCCACACAACCTGATGAAGCTTTATCTACAAATGTGATAACGGTCAAGCTAACTTTGATATACCTAACTTTCTTGGACAAGGTGATAATCTATAATAAACTTGACTATCACAAAAATTATTTCTTTTGGAGCCGTCAACTTCCAACTTCAACAAGGGGTGGACAACAAGGCTTGCTGTTCTAGAAAAAGAAATATGAAACGTGAAAATAATTTAAAATAAATTCCTTGTTAACAGTAAACTTTAATTATGGAAAGTTCTGCCTAAAGTCAGAAATTTAGCACAGAGATCAAACAGATTTTCTGTAGTCTTGGACCAGTAGTGAAGATTTGGCTGATTACTACTATCATCACAAGGTTAAAACCTTAATATAGCATTAAAAATAGGAATCTTAAGAAGTCAGCAAAGGAAAGTTTAGGAAGGTTTTATTCAAAAAACAACATTTAAAGATATTTACACTTAAAATGTTATTTTAGAAAGCATGAACATGTGTCGAAGTTTTGTCAACCATATTCAAGGAAACAAATAGAAACCTGAAATCTGAAAAATTATTTTTCAAATTAAGGAATACTTACCGAATTAATCTTAATTAAATTGGATAGGAATAACATTTTAAGTGATTTAAGTGACATTTCCAAAATTGTTTGAACAATAAGAAAAAGTAAGTTATGCTTTTGCATCACTATAATTTAAAAATTACTATAAAAAAGTGCCTACGTCAATGTATCTGAAAAACATATGAACTTGGACTTCTATGAAAAAACTCGCCAAGGAATATTCCGAGGTCAATGTAAAACTTAATCAAATAAATAAAAATACTAGTAAAAAATAAAAATAAACTGAAAATCTAGACATATGTATTAGTTACGGTCGTTTGAGAACTATGACGAGGTCCCCCATTGATTGCTGACTATCATTATTCGGACAAATCAGATTTAATTTGTTCTTTTTCTAACGCGTTACGATGACGACAATCCTAACCGTTTAAAACATTCATTACATTGGTAAGCCGTCAAATTTAATTTAATTTCTTTTGTTTTATGAAAGAATTACATTTTATTTCATAAACCGCAATCCTATTATGTTTTCATTAAACGAAATGAAAATTGTTGTGAATAAAATACTAAATCCGTATTCTTCGCAACCATTTATTTTTAAATTCAACAAAGCTTACAATATTATGATAAAATTTTTATTTTTTTGTTGAATTTTCTTAAAATCTGCATTTGGACTGAGAGATTTCTTTAATTTTTCTTCCAATGCCTATGAGATGCTTTACTATACACCAATGAGAAATTTACTAGCAAAACATTTTAAAATTTCAGGACTAGACGTATTGATGATTTTATCACATATACAGAGTGTTACAATAGTCTGTATAAGGAAAATCACGTTGTGTTTGTTGAAATATCAGTAAATGTTACTAGGGAAAGTTGTACAGAACGATTATGTCTAAGTTTGAAAATTACTTTTATCTATACAGAGTGTTCCATAAAGGCGTTTTTAATATAATTTCCTTTTTCAACTACCATTAAACTTAAATTGATATTCAAACATTAACTTTAGCCTGTCATTTAGATATTAATAGGAAAGCGTTATCTTTAGTATTCAAAAATATAAATTTCTGTTCTTGATTAGAAGAAAGTTCCGGCCTGCCTTTCGTGTTCTAATATAAAGCGCAATAACTCTCAGAAACAACCTATACATACTTTAAATAAAGATCACATACATACACCGAATTTTCCTAACAAATAAGGTGCACTATAAAACGTATATGTATAAATAAATTGGAGAAATTCAAATTCAAATAAAACAGGTTAATTTTAGAAATCTAAGCTAACCTAACATTTATTTCGAACGTTGTTTTAAAGTTATGTATCTAACGCAATCACGTTTCTATAATGTAAACATTTAGCATACTTACGATTAGTCTAAAACAACAAGCAAAGTGTGCGTGAGTGTATTGTAAGTACATACATAATTATGTCTAGTAACCTATACAACACATTCTAATTTGTTGAAAAAAGCAACTGCTGTTTACTTTTTAATTTGATTAATTATTATGTTTGAATGAACATTAAAAGTGCCTTCCCTTAAATACAGTTTTGTATTTTCATGAAATTATTTCTTATTTATTTACATTTAGTTTTATAGAACGGTAAGATTTCCATGTAAAAACAATCACAGTTCTAATGAGGCGAGGGGAAAATGTTTCTATTTTTCTAATGCCTAATATTCCTGTGTTTGTGTTCTAGCTTCTACGCCAGAATTAATAAAATTTTTTAGTAAAGACAAGACTGTTTTATTCTTGTTTTTATAAGATAAAAATCAATTTGTTAAAAAAAGATTTGATAGTTTTTTTTACACTCACAGTGATTTATTTTGGGACTTATTATTTCAGTCTATCGAGTAGATTTTCTTCAGGTTATTTTTGTAAGCACAATGAGTGTTAATCTTATTTTAAATGTAATGAATCTTTATTATCTAGACCTCTTTTATTTTGGCATTGTAACAAACGGCAAATTAGAAAAACGAGATTTATATGAATCTTAAAAGATCCTTCCAAATAATACGATAGTCATACTGAAATTAAGCACCTGGAATCTAGGACAAGCTACACTTGGTGACTTTTATTAGAAGAAAATGACTTTTATTATCAAGTTTCTTAGAAGTATTAGCTGAAAAGCTTTTTACTCTATTCCTATATATGTTTCTTACTTTATTTCTATATCTGTTTTAATTTTTCAGAATGTGGAACTTTATGAAGACTATTTTAAATAACAGATTTAGATGTCATCTGGTACAGGCCTCATTGTATTTTAAAGCTTGTAATAAATGAATCGTATTGAAAAGTTGCCTAAAAGAAATTTTATAATATATCTGTATATTTCATTTATAATCTACACTTTCTTTGGATAACCTTCTAACTTATGCCCTAAGTTAACCACCTGAATAGTTGGGACATTTGAATATATTTTTTTATTATCTGCATATATATGCTATTTCTTAAAATTAACTCAATCTAAAGAAATGACTGTGTTGTGTAACCACTTAGATTTTAATCCACTAGCTTTTTAGTAGAATTATCTGAAGGGAAAAAGGTTTCTTAACAACATCAAAAAGTAGAATACTTCTTACGTTGCATTTTAAGCATTTTTAAGTAATAAACTTCTCTAAGAATGAGTAAGAAAAGATCATTAGTACTAAAACGTGTCGATGTTCTTCAAAAGGAGCAAAGGAGAATCTGTGATGCCGGAGATGGGTTAGAGCATAATGTTGTTTTTTTTGGAAACTTTAGGCAGATCCTATAATCATTATAGTCATTACTATCTTTACTTTTTTTCTTGCGTTCAAGTTAGTAAAGTTCTATTTTTGTCACAGTTCACTTATTAAGCTTAATCTTCAGATTTATTTTTGTATGCAAATTACTTGTGATCAGTAAAGCAAAAAGGGTAACAATTATTAAATGCTGTGAAAAAGCTGACAAAAAGGAACTATAATTGTTCCAATTCCGAAACTGTATTTGAATCTTGGACTCTGGACGCTCAGCTGATTAAGATTATGTCTAACTCTTGCCGTTTCACGGACAGCATCAAATCTGCATATATTGTGAGCAACACAATACCTAAAAAGAAACATTTGTAAAGATATACTAGTGGCAAAATAAAACTGGTAGTAAAAAGCGTTAACTTTGTGGAACGCTTATGTCTTTTGGACAAGACAAAAGAAGAACCAGAAGTTTACAAAACATTTATTATCTTTAAAGGAAACTAGAATATATGGAATAGTCTATTTCATATACAAATTGTCAAATAGTATTTATGCTCGGACATTTGTTGAGCAACATCTGACAGTAGAATAATAAAAAACACCAAAGACGATGCTGTTTAATAAATAATGATCACCAGAAGCTTTGAAGAATATTAAAGGATAACAGGAAAGTCAACGTGTTTCATTTCCAGGTTGGGGGCGCGCCAAAATAGAAAGAACATCATCAAACATCAAAAGCAGGAAATAATACAATTAATTCAATCATCTTCCTTAAGTAGAAAATGCAGAAAACCAATGAAAATTCAAACCTGAAGTCATACAAATTTAATAGATGGAAACACCAATATACTTAATGATGGAAGAAATTAATGATTTGAACAGAACGTTTTTCGAGTAATAAATCATTTTAGGTCAACGAACTGTTTATTGTTCAGGAAAAAAATAAGTAGAACACTACCTGGACTGTTATAATTTTAGTTGTACTAAATATTTAATGACACTTCTTGCTAAATTCTAAATTTTTAGAATTCTTAATATCTTTTACTGGTCATATTTGGTAATTTTTTTAATACCTTTTTTATCGAATTTCCAATGCCTGAATCAGCTGATCTATTGGGTGTTCAACTAAAAGTAGATTGCTGTCTAACCATAAACGTAAAAATGCTGACTAAATGGTATAAATCCATTTTTAGCTAAATAATCTTATCCGAAGACAAAAACATACAATTCTCTGATGATTATATTAACTACTACTTTACAGGCAGTAATCGTTAAGAAAGACGTATAAAACTGTAAGAGCATTTAAGCAAATAACTTTCAAACACCTGTTCGAAACATTTGACTTTTCAAGTTGAATGGCTATTCTATTTTTAAGTAATCTTGTTTCAACATTTGTTATACTAATGATTTTAGAACGAGAACATAAAGCGCAATTTACTAGGTCAGTTTCAATATTTTTCAAGTGTGAAGGATCATTTTAATAAATAAACAATTTCAGTTAAAATAACCACTAAAATTTAAAACATCGTGGAAACTGTAATCAGGAAATATTTACTGAAACTATTTCAAATGAGAACAGTAAACATTAAATAGGACTTTTAAAAATCGTGTATGAGACTAAATACTTCCTAGAAATTTATTTATGATCTATATGTATACTGGAGACACGCGATTAATTTCAGTCTTGAAATTTGATGTTTACACTTTAAAATGGAGTTGGTTTTTGTCACCTTTAATTAAAGACAACGTTTTTAAGGAAACTATTTTTTAGAACTTTGTTAGTATTTTTTTGTACCATAAGTTTCTAAATTCATGACCTATTTAATTTATAAATGTTATTCCTATTAGTTTTGATTAGTTAAAAATAACTCATTGTAAATTTGAAATCTGCCACCAATTTCTTATAATAAATATGATTAAATAAGACAATTTAGTTAAAGAACTGAGTATTTATCTTAGTTATTTGATGAGGTATTGGTTAAAGAGATATAAGCAGAAAAAACGTCCAGTAAACTGATAGATGCAATACTTGATTGAATTCTCTGTTTAATAATTTAGAATAGCATTGCTTCTTATACCACGGCAATATGTACTTACTTCGAGGCTATAAGTCATCAGGAAGTAGCTGCGTTATGAATTTTAGACTTTTAAAATCTTCATAGCATATTTTTAATGCTGATTATAAAATGAAAAATACTTTTAGAAAACCTAGTCTTCCTTAATTTTATCACAGTAGCTTTAGTTTAAATTTATAATACAAAATATATGCGTAATTACGCAAAGAAATGAAATAACTATTTTCTAAAAATATTAATTTATATTTGTTTTGTTTTGGTTTCAGAAACCGTCGCTAGTGTCCCGCAGAAGCCTAAAAGGAAAGCTTATTTATTGAAGAGAAAAGCCCTGACAACAAGCTTTTTTGACGCAAATAGGAAAGATGGCGACAAGGATAAAGGTTTGTTGTACGTTTGCATGAATCTCTTTATTCATTATCATTTAAGTATACGTAATACTTAAAATTAAATTATATTATAATCTCTAGTATTACACATAGAAAATTTAATCTATGTGTACTTTGAATTACAAAGAATAAATAAATTATCCCGTATCGAGCACATTACAAAATTATAGCAGAAGAGTTTTCAACAAAAAGGAAATGTAAGCTACTTCTAAAAGCTTACGGAAACAATTAATTTCCACCGGTTGCTCCTCATAAAAGCGTTTACTCAGATTCAGATCTGACGTTCACAAAGTACAATGTCTAAAAAAAGATCAGAGCAGTGTATACCTTCCTCAACCATACATACGTGTACGATCAAAACAAGTCTATTTAATGTTGAATGAATACATAAACTAAAGCACATTATATTATGCTAAAAGACTTGTAATTTCTAACGATAATTAATTTAATAAGTGTTTCAATTAACCGAAGAGATATAAAAAAAATCTACCTAAATAACTTTTCTTGAAAAATATTATTCCAGTTAAAGTAAAAATAATATAGAAATAGGCTTCAAGAGTTACTAAATTAACAAATAACAAGCGTAACTAGGTCATAAAAATATCTTAAAAAGTAGGTAGGTAGTGCAACATGGAAATATTTTCTTGATTGCTCACAACGCATCGGATATAATTTGGTTTTCTTTATAAACCTCTATATAGTTATTTATTTGGAATAAGCCCTCGACAAATTCATTTTAGAATTTTGCATGTAATTTTTAAATAAAATTTCATTCTTGAGAAATATCTCGCCTATCGTCAATTTTATGACATTGAAGCAACAAGTTGTCTTTTCAATGATGAATATTAGCAAAAAGGTTACATTTGTTCTGTCAACTTAAAAGAATTGGACGTCCTTTTATAACGGAATTGTGAGTTGTACGTACTAAAAAATTTAATTTGATTAGATAGATGTAAGTACATTTGTATTTGTAAATTGATTAAGCTATAAATTTTGCTAAAAAGATAGTAAATCAAAGAGAATCCAGTACATATGCAGTTGTATAGAAGCCTAGATCACTTCATTGAAGTGCATATTTGTTATTAATAACGTCACTTTGCCAATGTGTCAATCAATTAAAGACGTCTAATTGAGAGAATTGTGGATTTGACATTTTTAACTGATGATGATTTGCAATGATATCAGACGTCTTGGAAAAAAAAAGAATAAAATAATAAATGCTGTTTATTTCTTAAGTACAATTAGCATTTCTAATAATCAACAGGATTACTATCAAGGGCAATTTATAAAAAAAAGCAATTAATTCTAAGTTAGTACAGTGAATATCTCAGACAACCAGGTTGTTTCCAAAGCTGGTAAGCGAAAATAGTAATATTTAAGACATTTAATTAATTGACATGTTACACCATAAGGTCAGTGCAGTTTTATTTTAAATTTAGTGGATTTCAATACATTGTTTATTAAGTAAGCTGAGAGGTCAGATAAAATCTATCGATAATAAAACAAAGATTTATTTATTTAAAAAATAAAATAATGTTAAAGCACGTTTATACAGAGAACAGAATAGCTATTAAAACTCATAACATTAAAATAAGGCATCCTAGTTAAGAAGCTGCGTATTTATCCCTAACATTGTTTAATTGAAATTCGTGCTTTAAAATAAAGACTCGCATGTGCAAAAACGCTCAATAATTTAATGCTGTCAATATCTTAATGAACCTTGTTTTATAAAATGGTATTGCTTTATTATATATTGCTGTGGTATTGTTACGCCTTTAAGGTCCGTGGCAAAATAATTAGTGAATTCGGGATCAAAATAACAAATAAACCTTAGGTGAGAGGTTTTATAAAAACAAAAAAAGAAAATAAACAATAAACAAAATAAATGATACATTGTGACTCGAACTAACTTACCTAATTAATTATTAACTTCTAAGACTGCCTTTTTATACATATTTAAAGACGTCACAGTGACTTTTCTTATGAATAAATGAATATCTATTTTTTGTGGGACAGCCAACTTGAATCCTTGTACATGCCGACCTTAGAGTGAAATTATTACAAATACTATATTTTTCAACAGTAAATAATCCAAATTCTGTATGCGTTAACTACAATTAAACCACAAACTTAACAATCAAACTAATTAGACATCTAACCACACGATAACAAGTGTAGTTGCTTTTCAGTATGTAAGCCCATTTCATTGAATATTGTCGAAATAATTTTATTTTGCACATATGGCATATACATATAGCAAGTTTTTGGTACAAATGCATATATGAGACCTAAAATGCATATTTTAAACCATGCAAATCATTATTTCTTTAGCAAATGTCGACTGATCTTGGTTGTTGGTTGTGTATGACTAAATGCAAGTGATTAATAATTAATAGTTTAAAAAATGTTTTGCAATAACTTGTAATAATTTTTATGCTTTTTGTACCTGACAATATCTACAGGAAACAAAACTGTAACATTTCCCAAAAAAATATTTTTACATTTGTTTTATGAGTAAAATTTGTTGTTACTTGAAAATTATCTCATTGAACATTTATGGTCAACAGTGTTAGTTTTTCTATTTTTTAAAGAAATTAATTATTGACTTGATTGTTGGTTATTATATCTATGAAAAGCATTAAAAGAAAGATTCCTGGAATATTTAAGTGATTGGAAAAATCATTCCTGAACCTAATATTTAATTAAACAATTGCCAGCTGGAGTGTTCATGTCAAAATTGCTTACATTTAATAATAATAATACATTGCATTGAATCATTATCTTTTGTTTTTTATAAAATTTGTAAAACTCTTAGGATCATTTAAGTTATACCAGTGCGTAATGTTATCCATAGCAATATACAAATGTTTTTAATTTAGCAGTTTCAGATTTTACAAGCTTTGACATTATAGTCAACATTCTGATCAAGAACAGTTTAAAAGCAACAAATATGTACATATTCATGCAGAACACAAATCATACCAATGAGAAGTTAAAATTTCAGTCATTTCTTAATGTATAACTATGTATGCAGTTCAGTTTTAGCGTTTTTCTTGAAGAACGCCTTATTCACTATCAGTATTTATTACTTTGGTAGCAAATACAGGCTCAGCAGAAGGTCTGACTATGTATTTTTGAGTCTTGAGCTACCATTTTTTGGACTTCCTGTCAAATTCATAATTCAGTCATTTTTTTGCATTAAACGCTATCAACTGTGCACAAACTACTTGAGACTTTGTACCGTCTTCATTTTCAACGAACTCCGAAAGGTGTCGTTACTGAATTTGCAAAGTCAGTCTGTCTGTCTGTCCGCCCGCATTTTTTTAAATTTTGAAATTTCGACTTCAGGTTTGGATTCTACGTCGAAAACTAAAGATTACGTAGTGTTTTCGTTTTTTATATCTTTTCGGGAACATGGTCAAGATAGCCACCAAAAGAATAAACTGGAGTTGGTTGTGGTTATGATTTGCATTCTCAGATGTTTTCTGATAACACTATGATACTGTTAGAGTAGCACTTAATTACTAAACGCCAAAGCATCTATCATATCACACCTGTTGTCTGTACACTTAACATAGATTTCACTCTGCTTGGCTTTTATGTTCTTGTAGGAATATTCTTTCTAGTGGCTATACACTTTACATTAAAAATACATCTGACTCTGTGATAGTGGTGGCAAACGTACTGCTTACTTTTTCTTCTAATGTCCCTGTTTCATCTTGAGATCTACGTCTCGTATAAATATTCAAATTGTAATTTATGTCTGAATTGCACATTTTTATGCCTCTTTTTGTTGGTTTCAGAAGAATTAATTCATCGATACTTTAAAAATTGCTATCTTTTAGAGATTATTGGAACGTTTCTTTCAAACACTGAGCCACGTTATCAATGCAGTATATTTTGAAAAATCAGACAATTTTTCTAGTAGTGTAAATTAAGTGAGTTTAAATCTATCACTGGAAATAGCATTTGCCTCGACCAATACTTAATGCGAAAGGCAAACAGTTGTAAGTCATGATCAAGATTGAACTCATGTCAGTTTCCTATAAACGGTTTTTCCTTGCTTTTGAATCTAGGCCATTGCAAATCGTTCATTTGTAGTACATTGTGTAGTATACTCATGGCTGGCGTTAAGCTTTTAGCCATTCCCGGGCAAAATGTTTTCCGTTGTCATAAATTTTAATAAATCTAAATATTAGCATCTAGCCTCCTTTCAAAAAGTAGTAATCATAATCTATGATCATAGAGAGCTTCTAAATGGATCTCAATCAGTTCAAGTTTTAAAAAACTCCTCTTAGACCAGAAAGGTAAGGTAGCAAAAAAAACGTTTGCTTAAGTATATCCAATGGAGGATTTAGTACGAAACTAGTAAAACCTCCAATTTGAAGTTTCAATGCAACTAAATGTCTTTTTTAAATATCCAAAACTTTTAAAACATACGCTCACAAACGTGGCCTACTCAACTCTTTTAATATTACCAATAAAAGAGACTGTAAGAAGACAACTGGGGACACTTAATATAATATGCTATGCGGCACACAAATAGTTAAGATGGCATTGTTTTCAATTCAGAAAATCTATTAGAAATCATTTAGAGAGAAAAATTACAACATTCTATACATAACACACGCGTTCCTATATCGGTTTGAACATCACAAATTAGAATTCTCTGATCCGTTACAGAGTCCGGCATTGAACACAATGATGAGAAACACTTTTTTACTATTGCATGGTAGATTTAGATGGAGAGTATTCTATCTAAATCTTGGAAAGTCACAATAGGATAGATTAGTTAAAAGCTCTTATCCAGGTTATAGGAACTTATTCGCATGAATGACTACTCTTGATTTCTTATTGATTTCTCTGATTTTCTATCGATTGCTGCAATTTCTTTATGTTGTTGACGATACGATTTCCTAGAATTGTCTTAAAACTTCTGAGACATTTGTAATTGTCTAGATTATGCTTACCGATAAATTCTTATTTGAAAAGTTTGATAAAATATTTTCGTCTTGGCTTAATACTTTTTCTGAAGGTTATCAAATATATCATTTTATATAGTTTTGTCTTCTTACAAAAACTTTTTTGTGTATCCCGATGTTTTTGTGGATTTCCTGATTTTTGACAGCATCACATCTTTGAGGGGCTCTTGTACACTTTTAAATGATTCCAGGTTTATGAGGCGTCATAGCTATCTGTGGTTTTTTAGAGTTCTGTATTCTTGTCAGCCATGAAGGGATGGAATTTCTGCAAGTATGCAGACCTTTGTAGACTTTTAGGTTCTTTTGGGTTTTTGATTTTTGTAAAGTTCCTAAACTTTTCTGGACCTTCAAGTTCTTGCGGGTTTACTGATCCTTAGAGATAACACGTCTAAGTATCGGTTTCAGCTGCTTTGGTGGCTATGTCACTGATGTCACTACTGTAAACGATTGAAGAAAACGAAGTCACATGTAAAGCACACTTTATAGACAGTCTAAACATAACCTCAAATACACTATTTGGAGGTATCGTTTTGCATCTATGGAAAAGATTGCCTGTTAGATACATTAAATTGAGAAATAAACGTTTAGTCTTTAAAAGACATCCGTATACCAGGAGGTTTTAGGCAGTAAAATTTTGTCTAACCAGTCAGTATCAGTAGCAAGAATTCTTATATACATTTTTACGAAAATGGTATATCACAGGAAAAAATTAATAATCGCGACGTTTCTTGGATTTACATGGAGTTTATTAAAGCAAAAGCCTCTACTTGTTTCTTGAGATAATTTGTTTTCAAGTTAACTGAGTTTTCTAAAATTCTCCAAAGTGAGAGTGAACTAAGATAAACACATTCAAATTATCCATTGCTTTTAGCTGCGAGCGTACAGTTAATAGTTGAAATATTTGAAACGTTGTGTTCTATGGTGTTAATAGTATTCATATTTAAAGAAAATAAATACCTAGTGTGATGATGCAGAACGTTATTTGTAGAATAATAATCAGGAGTAAAAAAAGTTTTTAAGAAAGAAAAGAAAAAAGATTGATTTTTAATTAGATTATAAAACTTAAGAAGAAATAATTTTACTGGAATATGACGCATCTCATGAGCAGGAAATTTTTCGAATACTAATCTGTAATACTAAGATATTTCTCATTTCTATGGTTCAGGTTTTTATTTGCGTTTGCCTCAGCTAGTAATCTGTTGTTAGTTCTCAATTACAGCTTAAAAACCAGAATAACGCTGAATTGAAGACGTTAGAAGTTTATGTATTTAATAGCAACTAAAGAATAACTATAAAATAAAATCAACGACTATGAAATATATTTTTGCTTTTTTACATTTTTTTGTATCTCCCTTCTGGAACAAACGTTAACCATAAAAGTCTAAAACTGAAAATGTTAATGAAAACTTCGTCTCATTCATTGTTTCCAAAATATTGAAAACGCAAGAAATTTTAGGTTAACCTTTGATACCGTGCGTTAAAACCGCTTTATTTAGTTGTAGTTAAAGTTGTGTCTGTGTTTTATGATTACTTTTTGAATTTTTAAATCTCAAATGTCTTTTTCTAAATATTTAGCTTGAAAACTGTATCATTAAATATGGAATTTAAAAAAGACTTATGCGTTTAAATGATACTGGAAGAAAAGTTATAATTACAATCGACATTTTTTTTGGCTTTCTGTAAACAATTGTGACATAAAACACACCTCCACGGTCTCCGCATTTTTGGCGCCATTGGTATATAATTATACAAACGTTGTATATTTTAGAAAAAAATATCTCTTTTTCTTTATATTCAGAAAGTTAAATTCAAAAATAAATGTCGTGAGTCTATTTATGACTTAAACTTTTCAAACAATTCCCAAATGTTATGAAACACGACAATTTAAATCGAGAAAGGAAACGAATGGGTTAAAGTTTAAAAATGTTCTTGCCCTATTCATTTATTTGTTAACACAATCTAAATTAACTCAAACTTTGTAAAACAAAACGATGACGATATGTTGAATTTATAACTCGTTCAATATTTAAAGTTCAAATTAGAAATTCTCGAGAAATATTTAAAATACTCGAATAGGAATTTGAAATTTTACATTCTTGGGCGTGGAAATATTTTTCTGCTTCTATTGAAAATCGTCGACAGAATTCCAATAACCGAGTAAGATTATAAAAACGTAAACGTTACAAGATAACTTTGTAAGTTATTTCAACACCCTGCATACAATTTTCTGTAAACTACATGATTGCGTGGAAATTTAACAATGGAAGGTCTAAAGTACAGTTTGGCTGTCAACGCGCTACAGTATATTTTAAAAGTCTTTTCTAAGAACATTTTCAATCGTTAGGCAAAATAAATTCCTACGTGATTTTTTTATTTTCTTATAGTTGCTATATATGTATAGGTATGTATTTTAATAGGTTAGAATCAGAATTATAACTAAATAGGTTTCTCTTGATCTTTTGTTTCTTAATCACCACAAACTTGATAAATTTCATTACGTGAGTTTATTTTACATATCTCGTTTAGTATTATTACTTGAACATGCTAACCCAAGTAAATAGTCAGAACTAAATGTATAACATATTTTCAAAGTAGAAAAACTTTGGCCTACTAAATCTTGAAGCTGTAGACATACATACTGGCAAAGCTGGAAAAGAAATGTGTAAGCGTAAGATTTATTTAGTTTGTCACAAAAATCGGAGAATTATTATCATGAATAACCCAATGGGTAGGAGTGAATGTGTAACGGGAATTATTACAGAGAGGAATACCACGATCTTTAACCTGTTCTGAAAACCAAAGCTAATTCAAGTATTTTTCATCAACACCTACATGAACAATCAGCTATAAATATTGCCCAAAAAGGTTTTGTCAATGAATTTCACTTAAAACAATAATTTTTGAGATGATTCAGGAAACACGAAGTACTAATATTGATTTTATAGGAAATCTTAAAAAATAAATGCCTCAAAAATGTAGGTATTGCTAATGATATCGAAACTCTTATCATGGTAGATACATACTCATGATTTTGTCTAAAACGGATTTTATTTGGAAAGTTCAGCAATTTACATCTAGTATTGCTTAAACATAAAAAGTAAATTTACATTGAAAAAGACAACAAAACATTTTCTTGCCAAAATATGAAACAACATTTAAAATTCTTTTGACTCTTTGAACTATGCCGGCTGTTTTACATTGAAAATATCGTATTGATTCGAATCTAAGGCACCTTAAATATAATAAAATTATCGTTTGTTGCTTTCTTCGTTCGAAGTTACAGGTAAGCGCCTGTTTTGCCTGTTGCCGATGTATTTTATAGCCTACCCACAGTTAAAATAAATTTAAACTGATGTAGCATATTACCCAAAAAGCATTCACCTTCCTTAGCAACAAACGCCCCTACAGGGGCAAGAATCAGATTTAAGAATTTTGAAATTAGACTAAGACTGGAGGAAAATAAAAATGCCTTTAGCTTATACTATAAATTAGTTGTTCAGCGTGATCTTAGAATTGTTAATTTGAACTTAGCCAACATCACTGCTTACGTGATATCCTTGAGCTAATGCAATAGCTAACAATATTATCAAATTCTATAACTAATTTTGTTCAAAATATACTTAAGTGTAAATAAATAACTTTGGGTTCAAC
Source organism: Ignelater luminosus (assembly GCA_011009095.1). Taxonomy (NCBI): domain Eukaryota; kingdom Metazoa; phylum Arthropoda; class Insecta; order Coleoptera; family Elateridae; genus Ignelater; species Ignelater luminosus. The sequence continues at coordinate 28,623 of VTPC01000792.1, forward strand.
TCACAAATCTATATTTACTCAGCTTCCTCTTAACAAGCATCTTTTATTTCTTCCAAAAAAAGCAAAATAGCCCAAAAGTAATGTAAGACTTATAGATATCAGTGAATCACATCTCGTAGATCTTGGTCACGATATTACGAGTTTTACCCTGCTATTAAACCTTAAGGAATCTAAGTAAACATTTATATACAAATCATGATATCGAGATATACAAAAGCACGGGATGCTAAAAAATATCTTTGTATCAACTGTCTTTTGAGCATAGTCTTTAGTACGACTTTGCGGTTTCCCCAGTGGGATCAAATTCGCTCACTACCGGTTGATGAGGAGTTAAATTTATCACTATCTTCTCAGCAACAATGTCTTACTATACCAATTCCGCATCGATCAAATCTTTTGAATGAGCCTCAACCTATACTGTACGGAATCTACAAACTGGGAATCTCCAAAGTTTTATAGTACGATTACCATTGCAATTATTCAAAACGAATTATCAGTGCAAAAACATTAGATCAAATGGGCTACTTATCCTAATCCTAGTCTAGATTACAATTTAAGACTTTTTGCATATCAAAAGCAAATATATAAGATTACATAACTAACACATAACCTAGCAATTAATGAAAATAGGTTATTATAGAAAATATGCTTTTAGTAGACAAAGCAAAATTAAGCAAACTCAGCATGTGGATCTCTAATGCATGTCTCTTTAATTCTCATTTTTAGTTGAAACCTTGTAATTTCAGAGTTCAGTAAACTTTCTTTAAATATTGATGCCTTTCGTTTATTAGGAAGATGAAAAAGCCCCAAGTGGGTTCTTATCAATTTAGTGCTCACTTCGTATGCAGTCAACAGTAATTTCCAGGTATGACCCGTGTACAAGTGTTATCACTGGAATTTTAGTTCTTATCCGCTTCTTAACGGACGTCTAGAGCACAGAAGCACATTTTTGATAATTTCGGGTATTTGATTGGTTAGGCTCAGAGATGAAAGTTACCTGAAAATGCTCAGAATCGGAACCTCAGAAGTTCGTTTATTATCTGATTCCCTTTAATTTGTGATCCCTCCGTCGTTAGGTTTTAGGGCAATATAATACCAACACCTTTCCCGCTGTAACTAGAGTGCATCCTACATTGAAGTGAGTAGGCTTCCGGGTACAGGAAACCTCTTACCACAGCGTTGTCCGACGTACGTTTTTAGCTTAGGGAGACTATCGACGTTGGGTGTGTACTTCCCATTCTACTTTCCTGAGGTCTCGTCCTTCAAACTCTTCCCGGGACGTACTGTTAGTAGGATTACATTTTCGAAGTCCCTTTTTTGGGCCTTTATTGCTTTGCTTTCATCTCATAACAACCACACCATAACGCCTCCACCATCAGCCGTGCCGATGACCACCATCTTATTTATCGTCACGCCTAGACTATCGGCAACCACCAACGCTTTGCTTTTTCATTCGTCTGTTAGCTCATTCTCATTTGCATTCAAGCAACCATAGTAATGTTGCCAAATCCGCATTTACGACATTCAACAAATCACAACCACACTTTGACCGAAAATACTCAGAAGAAGTCTAAAACGGCATCTCATCCAAAAGCGGGAAATAAACATTGATATTTATCCATTTATCCATTCATTTGCAAATACGGTGAGTTGTTATGCATTCGTAACAGGAGTGATGAGCTTCTCGTGATTGTTTTTGCTATTTTGGGCGGTGGTTAAACCAGCGGGAGACTACAGGTTTTTACCATTCTCTCGACGTTTTCTTCCAAATGGCATTGATCAGCATATCTATTATTTTACGTAGTTTTGTGTTTGATATTCCTATCAGAAGCAGAGAATCGGGGGTAGGCTAGCTCCCTACGCTAGAAAAAATTGTTACGCCACTGGAAATTTTGTTTCTATTTACAAAATTAGCAATTAATTTGGAAAAAAAAGTTACTGTTGTACTTTTTTTCGTAGAACGCGTCGTTTTCTAGTAACATCAGGTTTTTCAAGATTTTTCAAATTCAATGGCCTTTGGTAAGGTCATACGATATCTCGAAAGGAGGATGCAATTATTTGCATGGCAAATTAAACATTCTTTGTCATATAATTTTTTCCGTAAAGTACACAGGTTTCAAGATACGGGGTGTCAAGATTTCTTGTCTGTAATTAAAATTTTTGAAAAAGTAAGAGTAACGTTTTTTTCCAAATCGAGTGCTGATTCTGAAAATAAAAATTTTGTTTAATTCTTTAGTGAAACCAAGTTTCATTTTGGCCCATGAATCTGCTGTATCAATGCTTCCATTCATTTCAGGCATACTCAACTATACTTCTGGCTAAAAAGCCCTAAATCAGCTTCAAAGTTAAAGCATTCTATAACATAATAATAGAAAAGAGAAAGAAAATACAGCATAACACCTAGTTAACTACAACAAGAACAACGTTTCTGAAACTAACCCATTTTAGCTGAAATAATACCTTAAATTGCTTCACATTATCTTTATTCTCTTAATGTTGTTGCAAATCATTAGAAACCGTTATTACTTATTATTACCAACTTGGCAAAAGATAATAACTACACGTGTTGGCATTTAAAACTTTTAGTGTAAATCGCGGCAGTATATCAAAAATGTTTTTATTTAGTGATCTATTTTTAAAATGAAATTGACAAAAATTATAAAACAAAGAATATAATTTTCTATTTATAGATATAATGGCTTATCTACAAAAATAGACAATTATTCATAGTATTAGAATGTGTCCGTTAAGAGATTAACCTGCCTCAATTTACGCATGTTATTTTAACTTTTGGCCAAGGTTTCGGTCTCTTTCTAATATTATTTCCTGAATCCTCGTTTTGGTTTATTTGAAATTCGTGCATTATTTTGATTGTTTCAGTTCAAGAACAATTGAAAAACTGAATTCAATCTGTAATGCTCGATAATTTTAGACACTCTTAACTGTTTGAAGAAACGGAAGCAAATATATATACAATGTTTAAGATTTGTACCTATAAAAAATAGTGGTGAAGATGTTATAGTTTAAAATTTTTTAACAAGAATTCGTTCTAAAAATATTTATGCAACGAAAACACATTCCTGAACAAAAATTTAAAATACATTCAAAAATAGAAGATTTGTTGGAAATGCATGAAATTTTTATATTTTAATTTAAACTTCAATGAAATTAATTTGCTTCATGAAGTTATATCTGACAGTATATTTTTACAAGATGATTTATCCACAAAAAAAGGATTTCAGCATATCTCTCTCTATATTTTCACAATAATGAAATAATAAAGATCTTTTTGCATATTCCAGTTTATATCACTTACAGCAATCAAGGTCTTTCTATTTTCAACTTTATGTCATAAACAGCTTGTGATTAATTTACTCCCCACTCATGTAATTTGTTTATTTATCAAGCTATATATTTTAGAAAGTGTATAGTAATGTTTATTATGATTTTATTATAAGAATTAATAATTGAAATATTTGCTTTTTGTTTTACATTGTAAGGTTGATGTTTGATTTTTTTTCAGAAAATTCAACGCACACAGGAGGTTTGGTGTTTGGCATCCCTCTATCACAGTGCGTTGATAATGATAGAATATCTAGAGGTTCGACTTCCGGAAGTTCGCTTCGTAACCGGGAAACGTCCATCGATGAGCCTAATTTAGGAAGACATGGGAGTCGAGCGAGTTTCAGTTCACTTATTGATGCCGCTAGGGATGATGAGGTAATAATGTAACGGAAGTAATAACCCACGTATGAAAAGTTTCTTTTATGGAGATTAAATTTCAGTAGTATGTATTTTGTATTGTTGGAAAACTGAATTATCTAAAACTGCTTTCATTGAGAAAATTTAAGGAAACTACTGTCGGAGATCGAAGCCATTTAGGTGAATGATCTTTCAAAGTTGAATGCAATAAAAGATAAAATTAGTAACGCAAGGCAGTAGCGTTGAGAAAATAACTGAAAGAAAACATTGAAATATGTAAGGTACTATATTTTGAAACAAATCTTAAAGGTTAGATGAAATATGTATTATAGATGTTCAAGATGTTTTTAACCTCCGTAAATGCAATTTGATTGTGGTCTTTTGCATTAAAGAACCATTAGGTAGTGTTTCCTCTAGTGACTTAGAAGATGAATGATGATTCAAAAGTTTGTTACAAAGAGACTCTGGTAATGACCAAAGTCCAATAAATCACATTACAACTATAGCTTTATTATAGAAATTCGGTTTTAGTACTAAATTGATTGTTTTACTATTAGCCGTTGAATCAGTTCATTTAGATGCGATTCTATTTCTTATCTACCTGTTTGAAACTCCAGAATTCTTGCAAATCAATAGTCATACCACTATTAAATAGCAGCTACTAGTTAAACGATGGTAATTAAGGATCCCTGTATTGCAAACCCATAAAAAGCATTTCAAGGATTTTGATGCTTCGAAATTTCTTTTTACAATGGGAGTTCTTTTTATTTTTCTTCTTTTGTTCTGTTAAAACTCTCTGAGATCACAAGATGGAATTGTAATTCATAAATAGTGAGTTAGCCCTAAATGGGTTCTGTTCGAAATTGATCTAAAAGTAGCATACGTCTTTCTTCAACTCATAACTTCATTAGAAGAACTATAATGCTTCAGAAACCATAGCTGCCTGCTTAAGATCTACGGCAAATATTTAAATCGGCCACAGAGTCTGCTCTGCAAGTCACATTAGAAGGAAAGCTTGATCTGTCTCTAAGTATAGTTCCGCAAAGTTAAACCTCAAAGCTTTAGCCTGAGTTACCAGAAATAAAACGATGTTTTTAGGGACCATCAGGCTATTTATGCCCTTACCTACATAATAAAACTTCCATCCGTAAGCTTCTATCAATAGGGTCGTAATTAGATTTTCTGAAGATATTAAAATAATATCGAAAGGTGTTCTTCTACTACAAATAGGTCTGCAGAACCTGCGAAATGAGTTATTTATAGCTTTTCGGGTTTTGCCACTAGAAGTCAGATAAGCGAGTTGCGTTTGCCGAATTGTAAATAAGAAACCTTTAAACGGTTTTTCCATGCAGAAGTCTTAATGTGAAAAGACTCTCAAACAATTTCAAATTTTTATCGATCATCGTGAGTCTAAGACAAAGTCTCTTAAAGAGGTTGATACAGATACATTTCGATTTTCTTTTGATATGTTACTTCCACCCATGCAGTCTTGGAAGGGCATTTTTTCCGGCATATACCTAGAACTTTTTTGTCATGAATGGTAGTTTATGTTCAGACGATCTTTAATTGTGTTTTTGTCTAGGTATTTCGAAAAACCGAATTTTGACTACCTTTGACACCATTGCATTTGGCCATGATCAAGTTTCACTGACTACCTTAAATGCTTAGCTACAAAAAGGTCCGATAACTGTATTCTAAAAACCGCCAACTTGGTTGTCAAATTTAGAAAAAAAAACAGAACTCGATCGTTTTAAAACAATTGGAGGTAACGCAGTCAACTAGTGCCTATGGATAAATTTTGACTTTTTAAAGATAAATCGGAAAAAGAAATTTTGTACTTTGTATCTATTGGTTACTGCCAGACCTACGATGGCTGCTGTTCGATGATTTATTGATGATACTGACAGTGATTTCCTAATAGTAGAATTCTCAATCGGCTAGGTTGTTATTGTTAGATGGGTCCACTAGTGGGCACAGTACAAGGTGAGCCATTCAAGATAAAAGGTATCATTCCTTTACAAATTTTTTTCTATGGTTTGATTGTTATATTTTTGGTAGCCTTCATACACGATTTTTTTTATGAGACCATACCATATCATACCATACCATACGCCAGTTGATTTCTAAGACAAATATTATTACATTTGGAATTGGAAGATCGCTATTACCATTTTGGAGCCGCTTCACACACTTCTTTCTGA
>VTPC01000792.1:39525-59813 GCA_011009095.1 Ignelater luminosus
CTATAGTGTAAACAGTGATATTACCGATACGTTTCTTTAAGTTTTCTGAGGGCTCAGTAGCTATCTGAGAAAACTAAGTTTCTGACATTATTGCATTAATACATGGACCCAATCCAACGACTGTCTACATACGAAAAAATAAACTCCCGGAAAGAAGACACACATGACTTTGGAAATGAAAATGTGGCAAATGAACATTATTGCAACAGAGAATACATGCAATATCTTGACAACATCGACGCCTTCAAAGCCTTCAAATGTAACTGCCACTGTATAGCTATTTTTCTCAACGTAGAGCAGTCTTATGACAAAGACAGGGATGTGCACTTATACGATCGACGTTGCCCGTTAAATCTAAACAGTGCTCCAGTCCGTCTGTAGTCCTGATTGTGTTTGTAGAGAATCAATCCTAATCCCATCAATACCCAGTCAACCTATTTTGTCATTATAATTTCACCAAGAATATCAGATTTAGTCAATACGACACCAACTCGACGTTCACTTGACTCTGAGGGACACACGCTTTAATCTCTTTCAAACAGCAAGCAATTTAGGGATTGCAGTCTATTGATCAGTGGAATTGAAACAGTGTCTCTGAAACCTTCTTATATAAATTGACAGAAGGAGAGAGCCGTCTGTAGGAAAATGCTTAGTTCTGATTGCAACTACTCCTTAGTAGAGGTTTGCGATCTGGATAGTATCTTCCTAGTGGTGCCAGTCTCGAGTGTTTTCAGAATCGATAAGTATATCTACCGAGCAATTAATCTCAGTTGAAAACACGCTTTTGACATCCTCCAAACATCTTTAGGTTTCCTGCTTTGCAGGCCCAAAAAAAAATGCAAGCACTTCTCAGCAAGCTTCTTGGTCAACTGGAAAACATACCCCTCTTTTGAGATAACCATATCGTGCACTCACCACCACATTAAAAATTAGATACTGCCTTCTGGTTTTTGTTGTTTCGGCTTCCAATGCAACTCTTCTTTTAGTATTTCCACTAGTTAATTATTTTGCAAAATATTTTTAAAAAGTGTGTCATTAAATGCATAAAAATAATCTTTCTTAATGTAGCCCAGAATAATTGCGTTCATCTTAAAACATGTTAAGGAAATGTTATCTAAAGAATGTAAAATCCTTATCACCGCTCTTTTATAGACGTCCTGTATATAACCTAATCTTCATAAATGTTTTCACTATACTTACGACTTTCATAAAACTTGCAGATAAAAAGATTCAAGTCAAGGTTGCGCACTTGGCTATCATTAAGTATAATTATCTCTGTTTCTCTTGTCTCATTAAATATTATCATGTCCAAAATACAGATATTAAATAAAAAAACAATTTTAGTAATAATAATAAGTGACAAAAGCACTTACTCAGAGATCTTACCTTGTAGACTGTTAGGTCGGTCTGAATACGGACAAGATGGGATTCTCTTTTAAAAAAAACTCCCTTATTTAGCAATATTGTATTTGGTTTATGGGCCATAAAGATTAAAGTGTAAACCTTGATGCTTAATGACAATCTCTTCATTGTTAAATAAATGTTATTTTTAATATGCTGTGTGTCTTTCTGAGTTACGTTATCCGTTACCGAAATTCATTCACCAGACTACATGACGCTACGTTTTGGAAGTTCTGCAAAATTTAGCAAACTCAACCAAAGAAAGTTTATAAATCTGTTGGTACCTTCGTTGTTGAAAAAGAAGATAATGAAATCTTAAAATCCATTCTGAACACGCTCGAGGTTCAGGTTATTCGCAGATTCTGATTACAGAAGATGTGAATGAATATTCATAATTTTCCCAAGTAATAAAACGCTTAATGGCTACAATAAAATTAATGGTAATTGGACTTCTTCCAACCCCAAAATAAATACTTACTTTTGATTGATTCTCAAAATCTGTATCACCAAGATGATCGTCCTGATAATGCTTCTGTACAATCGCCACGCGACTTGTTAAATGAAGAAACTTCTCAAAAAAATGCAGCCTGTCAATAATAAGAGAAGTCTCTTTCACGAAAAAGATAAGGCAATATTTCAGAGATTATGTTCTTCTTTTTGTATTCCAAAGGGTGTCTCAGGACAAACATTCGATATTTCACCACTGTATAGTTTAGATCATTACAAGTCGAAAAGAAAAAAAACACCATTTTGGATTAGAACATGCACGCCGATTTATATGGACGAAACCTTGTCGACGTAGGCTTTTTGGCATATGACTCGGACAGGTTGGGCAACCATTTTAAATAATTCTTGGTACAATTAAACATTGTGATAAGTAAAATTCATTTTCTTGTACTTCTCAGTCTACAAGAAATGTCCGTAACCTCTTAAATATTGAGAATAGCCCAAATAGCCACTAATCATTTTCAACTTGTAATAACTTAAACTATACATTAATGAAATATCAATGTAAGTTAAGAGACACTCTGTATATGTAGATGCAATAAATCTTGGGCAGCTGTTGTAGTAATACTAACAATATAAGCTACAAAATAAAAAAGCTGTTACTGATTGTAAGCTTTAATTATTATAAAGATGATTACTTCCATTGTACATTTCCTTCTTTGAAATACAATTGTAGATCGCAAAGAGTTAAGATTAAATTAGTTTAGCAAAGTTAAATTTTAATAAATACTGAGACGCTATTAGAAAAACGTTTTATAATTTAGTCTTATTTTGTATCTATTATTATTATTATTATATGCTATAAAATTAGAAAGTTACTCCCTAACTTCGCTTAAAAGGTCATCTCCTTTTTTAATATATCAGAGATTGACTACTTAAAATGCATAGAATTTTAAAGTAGGATATCACTAGCATAAGAAATTGGTTTATTAGAGAATGTAGAGTAATTGCTAATTTTCTTTTAAAAAAAATCCTTTTAAACTTTCAGTTAATTAACTACCAAATGTAACTTCTATTTGCAGACGGGCTCATGCGAAAGCTTAATGTCCCGGGAACGGGGATTAATGGGAAGTGTTCCTGGTCTTCTCGACAGTATTTCATGTAGCTCTACTACCGATATTTTAGCAGCCACCCATGAAGATGAGCCTGCAATTCCAAATATTTTAAGTGCATGTCTCAGGCATTTAGAAACAAACGGGTTACATACGGTGGGAATTTTTAGAGTTAGCTCATCAAAGAAAAGAGTGCGTCAGGTAAAGACATAAATGTTATTTTTAGTTCTGTGTATCTGTTTTTAAACTTCTAAAAACTAATTCGTTTTGCTTCTCTTTTAGCTACGTGAAGACTTTGACTGCGCTAAAGAGACTTCTTTAGGTGATGATCAGTGTCCTCACGATGTAGCAACATTATTGAAGGAGTATCTGAGAGATCTTCCAGATCCGCTTCTCTGCAGGGATTTATATCCAGCGTTTGTCCAAACACAACGTAAGCTATTATGAACTTGTTAGAAAAGAAATCGATATGTAAATCTATCTAACATGAACATTCTAGGGATACGCAATAGAAGACTGCAATTAGAAGCTATGGAACATCTAGTACAGCTACTTCCTCCAGCAAATAGGGATACGCTTTGGGCTCTGCTTAATTTCTTAGCAACTGTAGCTAGATACTCCGAAACTCAAACCACACCTACGGGTTAGTACATCTTGAAACGGCTCGTTGAATTTGAAATCTAAAAATAAAAAATTTTAGGTGAATGCTTGCAAGGTAATAAAATGGATTCCAATAATTTAGCAACAGTATTTGCTCCAAACCTGTTGCATTATAATAAACCAGGGACAAAAGAAGGGTCGGAACGCCCTGAAGATCATTTGGATGTAATAAATGTTATCCGAATGCTTATAGACAACAACAAAATGCTATTCAATGTTCCTGCTGAACTATTAGATGAAGTTTACGTACACATGATGGATTCTCATCCAGAAGCATTAGATCATTTGTTAAACAAACGAATTGCTGCTACAGAAGAGTAAGTTTCTCAAGGAAGAGTTGTCCAAAAATATCTTTTTAATTGTTTCCTTTGTTTACAGTTATACCGATGAATTAGACAGTGAAAGTAATTCGGCACCCTTAACACCCACCGTTCCCACAGCTCATATGACTATAGAACATCTAATTCAAACTGATTCAGATGGTTGTAATACACCACCAGAACGAAGAAAAACATGGTCCCGTGAGGAATTTCTTCATGAAATGGCAGCTACTGGTGGACCCAATGTAGGCATGAGGTTAAGGTACTCTGTAAGAATATCTTAAAATATGTTTAACCATTTTATTTAAATTTTTTAGGCATAAAGACCGAGAGCGCGTTCGTGATAGAACAACAAAAAAGAGAAAAGATGAATCAACTACCAGACGAAGAAGGGATGATGAAGGAGGTGGAGGTAGTTCTGGAATGAGTTCTGCTATGAACATTATCTCCCGTTTACGCGGTCAGAAGGACGATGATACGACTCATTACAATAAAGTACGTTCTTCTTCGGTAGATAGTAACAGTTCAGTACAAAACGAAGGAACTGACGTAGCTCGCGTCTTGAGAATAAGTGATGAGTCGCAAGGAATCGATAGAAGAAAATCTATCCCATATACATTAGATTCTCGGGGTGTTATTACAGCTAGCTTAACAATTCCTGTTCAAACAGGAAGCCAACCGTTATCACTTAATGTAGACCATACTGACATTCCATACATAGAAGACGGTGGTGTTTATTCTTATACTTTAGAAACTGGACAACAAGCAGCTGGATTGTCTAGATCGCCTGAAGTACCTAGACGACGACATCGTTCAACAAGTGGTAGCGACTCTTCTGCAGCATCAAATTTACAACCTGTAACGGGCACTATATCGTTAATACAAAGTTTTGATTCTGCAATTGGTTCTTCCGCTACAGTTAGCAGTCCACCTCCAAACACCACGCCTTCTTCAGTGAGTAGCAGTATAGCTGATGCAGGTTCGCCTCCATCTTGGGCATCGACACCTCCGACATCTCCAGACAGCGCTCATGTTTCGGTAAATTATATCCCTGATGAGACTTCTCATCCATCAAAATCAACAGCGTCTGGTAAACCAGGACAAAGAAATTTATCAGGAACTGCAACTAAAGATTTACCCGTACTGCAAAAGGTTTCTTTTGTAGCTACTCCGGAAGTCCAGCAAGTATCTCATCCTAAGCATTCAGACCACGGTCATCAAAAAGATAATATGCCTTCAAAACAATTAACCTCTCATTCTTCGAAGGTTTCAAATATACCTACAGTTAAAAATGTGGAGAGAGAGCAAAGATTTACTCCTAGTATTACAAGCATTGGTAATGCCGTTTTAAGATCTAGAACTGCTGATTTTGAAAGAATCGCAAAAACCGAGTCTAAAACTAAACCATCAACTACGACTACAGAAAAGAAAAAATATACCAAACGTAGATACACAGATTCGAAACATCCAACGAGACATATTCCAGATTCTGAAGCGTTAGAAGCTAGCAGCAGTCCACAACATAAAGAAGAAACACCAAATAATGCTTCTCAAGTAGGTCCGGTTTACAAAAGGCGGGAACTGATTTCAAGCGTGCCTTCAAAATGATATCAAGAATTAATTTGTTACTTTATCATTTAAAAAAATGACATTGCAGTTTTTTATGTGTTCAAAATACAATATTACAATTTCAGAGACGAGTGCTTTATACTGCTAGTCTATCTAGTCTTACAATTCTTAATTGTTTTCTAAGACTATGTGTGTATAACATTACGTGTGTTGATGTTAATGTAATATTCTGCAATATTTGTAAATACAGATTTATTTTAACTACCGAATGGTTAAATTTATTATAGTTAATGAGAAGTGTAACCATATATGTATCTACAGCAAACGCAATCGGCAAATTGTCAAAATTTAAAATAGTCGTCCTCTAACATAACATAAAGTCAGTTTAATTGTTCTAAAGCAACTAATATACACAGCATTCTTTAAGTTTCTTTATTACCAAATCCTTACCGTTTTCCCATTAGCAGATGCTACTATAGTATAAGTGCTAAAGTTTCAATACTCAAACATGTTGCTAATTTGTAATCGCTAGGTCCTACTGGCGAAGTAGTTGACCCAGGAGGCGAATTATTTGGGTTTTTGTCCCGGGGGAACATCTAGAATTACTATGAAGAAGCACGATCAGCAATCCATTAAAGATTGATCTGGTTTTACAGATATTTACTTGACGTGATATTTTGGTGAATGGGATATCCTCTAGATTCACTTCTGGGAACAAGGTTGCCTGCAGAGTGGTTTGAAGTAAAACTGTAGTGACTTTTCATTGGTATCTCAGAAGCTATAGAAGGTACAAAGTCGACTATATTGAGAAAAAGTTGTTGATCTTAACACTCTTTTTATTTTTAGTAAACAGAAAAAGTGTCTAGGGCGCATACGTTTCTGAAATTTGCATGAAGTCCTGTAGGTATCGAACCATGACAAAATCTAATTTAGTGCTCATTGAAAATATAAACCTAATGACGATTTTATATAAATAGAGCTTTCCGAATAACATTACATTTTTGGGTTATCAGCATTTACTTTGCTGTATAATAGTTTGGTTTGAATATAAAATACTTGATCATAAATGATGAGAATCAGTTATTGGTGCTGTCCAAGAACGCTAAAGCTTTCTGTGTTAAGCTTTTCAAAGCAATATTGGCAATTGGATCTGTGTAATCTCTTTAGTCTGCTCCTAATTATCCACTTCTGCAAAAGTGATAAGAGGTTACTTTTATCCTCATCTGATAGGAAGGTGGTATCATCACTTCTAAGAAGAGGAAGATTGGTTGGCGGCTTTAATATTCTTTTGCCATAACAAATGATCTCTAAGTGAAAGTTTTTGAGTTTAATTGTGATACGAAGAAACTTTGCAGTTGTCTACTTCTCTTTTTACTTCTCCTACAAAACTGTTAAACTAAGCTTGTAGGTGTTGTCGGGTATTTTGCTAAGCACGACGTGTTTGGTCTTTAGTTTTGATTAGGTTTGAAACATTCTTTAGTAAGTATAAGTGGTGCAGCAATCGGAATTTTCTTGCTGTAATAACTGTTTGTTGTACAGTGTTGTCTTCTGTTACATTATCGATTTGATCAGTTCTATGTTTCCAGAAGCTTTTATAGTATTATGGGCCGCTGATAAGTTGGAAATTGAAAATAGATATAAAACGGAAAGATGATCAGAGTTGAGAGTTGTTTTATGACATTTTGGTAGATTGGTTTTGAGAAGTTTTTATGAATAGTGACCCCATCTAAGTTTGTTATATCTGGCATTGGAAGTTCCAAGTGACCAAGATGTTTTTTAACTGCAATAGCTACTTCTCCGGAACCGATAGTTGCCTGAGGTTTCATTTCAAATTAAATGCCTTTTCGTTTTCATACTTTGGGCTTCAACGCCGCTTCAGTTTGCGACTATTAAACTATTCATTTCAATTTTTTTAATTTGATCCATGTTGAAATAGTTTTGGCAATAGTAATATATACGACCTTATCTTGCTTATTTCTGTGGCTATAAGACCAATGATTAATTTGATAGTATAGTGAATCGACGAATTTGTAAGATTATTTCTTGTGGCTTCTGCGAATGGTGTATTAGTAGTTGTTCTGGTATTAGTAGTTTTTGTCACTTGGTTGCCAGTTGCTGTTTGAAATTTTATTTTTGCTTATTTATAAATAGTTTGAGCATCCCTTCTAGATGGTAAGATGCTCATTGTCACAGTTAACACATTGTGATTTGTCTTACTATTTTTTTAACAGTTGTTCACTGGGAGGCCATTTTGATACGACATGAATACATTATTCTTATTTTACACTTATTTATGCTTAAGCCAAACCTTCCTGCATATACGTGTTATTTGAAATTATATCCTACAATTATAATTATACAGTGTGTCCGAAAAGTATGGAATAGCCTATATATCTCAGTAAATATGCATTTTATAAAAAAATGTTTTCTATAAAAGTTGTTTAGTGTTTAGTTTTACATTACAGGGCAATACCAAATAACTATTTAAAAAAAACAAAAGCGCAACGAATAATGCTTCAATTTTTTTTAATGGGAAGGTATCCCTTTATTGTACTCATTTGATAGAGAATATTTCTCTCGTTTCAATGATGTAAAACTTTGATACACATGCATAAGTAAATTTTGATTAATACGCAAAAAACTGTTTGAAAGTTTATTTCAATATTCATCTGCAACGAATTGAAAATTTTGTATAACTACACTTTCTAGTTCATAGAAGGTGTTCGAAGTGTGCATCATTTACAGCTTGGCAATGATAAAGTTATCTTTCAAATTTGTTTACTGCATTTTGAATCGTTTCTAGTGTGATAGCTGTAATCTCTGTTCTAATACGGTCTTTTAGAGTTTCAATATCTTCAGGCATATCGACATAAATCTTATTTTTGAGATGGCCCCACAGAAAAAAATCAAGTAGACCTAAATCCGGCGAGCGAGCTGGCCATTCTACTACACCTCTTCTGCCTATCCATCGATAAGGGAAAGTATTATCAAGAAACTGTCGGACATTAATTCCGAAACGAGGGAGAGCCCCGTCTTGTTGCAACCATATTCTGTTATGGGATACATCTGGATCTAGTTCATTAGGAAATAGAACAGCTAAAGCAGGAACTAAGTCAAATCTTAAAAAGTCTAGATAAGCATCAGCTGTTAAATTATGTTCTATAAAAAAGTCCCAAAATTTGGGTTAAAATAATTCCTGCCTAGACATTGACTTTTTGCTGATATTGGGCGTGTCCTTCTACATACCAGCCAGGATTTAGCAAAGACCAGTAGCGCGTGTTTTGTTTGTTAATCGATCTAAATCATCTTCTAATAATTCTTGAACTATACAAGGTTTATACGGATGCCACTTTTCCTTTCTTAAAACTTCGTGTGCAATGGATTTCTTCAAAGCATGTTCACGAGCAATTTGTCGAACAGAAACATGTGGATTTTCCACGACAGCCAACATTATATTCTCACGTTGTTTATTATTTAAAGCTTTAGGTCTGCCCGTTTTTGGACGATCTTTGACAGAACCCGTCACATGAAATTTATGCAAAATTTTACTTACAGTAGACTGAGAAATATGGTATTCGGGGTGCACGTTATTAAACAAATTGCAAACTTCCTCCTGTGTTCTCCTTCCATCTCCATGTCCCAGCATCATTAAAATTTCGATACGATGTTTTTCTGATAAATAATCCATAGCAAGTCGTATTTTTTTAACTTTGTTATCCTCACGTTAATCAAAATGCTTAAATTAATTAAACAAATAACTTTTCGCTTCAGTTCGGTTATTAATTGACATTTCTACGACGCATTCAATTGTTGCAACAAACAAAAGTGTATCACACCGACCATAATGTGACTAGATGATATTGAAAATTTAAAAGACCGCATCTGGAAAGGTAACAGATGAATAAATAAACTTTTAAGCGTTATTCAAACAATTTATTGTGTTTTAATCAAAATTTACTTCTGCAAGTGTATCAAAGTTTTACATCATTGAAAAGAGAAATACATTCTCTAACAAATGAGTACAATAAAGGGATACCTTCCCATTAAAAAAAATTGAAGTATTATTCGTTGCGCTTTTGTTTTTTTTAAAATAGTTATTTGGTATTGCCCTGTAATATAAAACTAAACACTAAACAACTTTTATAGCAAACATTTTTCCATAAATATGCTTGAATAAAGAATTTGGTATTATTAAGACAAAAGGAATATTTTTCAGCATAATTAAGATGACATTAAGACAAGCCTAGTTTTTTCCATGGAAAACAATTCTTTAGAAAAATGATTTTCTTCAATAGAAAATTTTTCATTTTTTGGTGCAAATCAATATTTTTGATATAAGAATAATTTTATTTACTTTAAAAAATAATTTCTGAAATTACGTATTTTGCTTGATTTAAATATTTCTTTTTGCCCCTGCGTCTCTTTTGAATATTATTAATAAGCAATTAAATACCTATATTTTCCTAGATTTAACTGATTATGACATTTTGTATCTCTTATGGTTTTTGCGATTCCGATGATGAATATCAAATTTGAGACATCCTGTATATTGCATGATTAAGTAGACAAAATAAATTGGTATGCCCCCGTTTGTATTGTAATCGCATCACATGTAACGTTATATTTGTTGAGCAGGCTAATTACGTTTTCAAAACAAACTGTTAATGACCTGATTAGTAACTGAAGTATCTGCTTACTTTTTATTTTATAATTTCGACACACCTCTTTAAAGAGTTTCTTTATATAGTAATATTAGAAACTTAATTAAAAACGATCCTTATCAAATAGAAATCGGATAAGTAAGCAAATATTTGAACCAAATTTAGACTTATTCGTTTTCCTTGATCGCGAAGTCGCTTTTTACAGCGACAGCAATCTGACGTAAACTGAGATAGATAACATTAATACTAAATCAAGAGAACAGAAGCGGCCATGAGTCTTGCCTATATATTGGTGATTTCAAACAAATCTGGCACGACCAATGTTCCATAATCTAAATATGATTTTAAAAAGTTATGTAATACTTCTAACAGGTTTCCTTCAATGATCTTTAAAAATGCAGAGTGTATCATGAAGTATACCGTACAAACTAAAATAGCGTGTTTTTGAGGCCAATTTAAGTAAAAATACCTATAAATATTATTGAAAACAGAAAAGCTTAAAAAAACACACATTAAACAAACAAAACAAAAATTATTTCAATTGTTCAAAACGACATCCTTCGATATTAGTACAAAAGGCGGAAGCATTCTAAACTAGACCGAGTATTTATACGATGTATACCGTGGTATATCGTATCTGTTAACAAACATCACAAATACGTTGTATTCCTTCTGCTCTGGTATTGTAAACCAAACGTTTCAGATGATACCACAATTAATTAACACACCTTTTTAGATAGGTAATGTAGCTATATAGGGTGACCACCTCTTGCTAAAACTGATGGAAATGAACCATGTCAAAACACAAAAGTAGAAGTTTGGTAGTGTGGTACTCTTTAGTTCATATTTCATAGCAGCAGTTCGCGCATTTCCATCACAAAATCCATAATAGTATATTATGCAATAAGTGCCAAAACAGCACTACAATTACATGAGTGCAGAAGATTTCTCTTTTGGCATGTGTTGGATACTACGTTATTTTTTGATATAGCTTTTGGTGTTAAAAGCTGAATCAAAAACCACTACTTTTGTACTTTTTATTCAAAAACTGAATAAGCATCTTGCACTTAAATTACACTTCATTTACTAGGAAAAAAATGTAACATAATAAAAAACAACCCAAAAATTCAGTGTTCCGCTTTTGTTTCTCCAATTGACTAATACAGTCCAGTGCAACTAGTTTTTGATCCGGGCATTTGGAAAAACCAATTGAGAATTGGTAGGGATGTTTGAAACAATGTTCCAGTTAACATACTTACTCAAAATCCTAAGAAAATATTTTGAAAAAAAGTCGCCATGTTGTATTTTTGCAAATTAAACCGTTTTGGGCTATTTTATAAATAAAAACATTAATGGTCTAATAAAAAAAATGTTGAAATGCGGTTCAAATGCATTTGTAATCGTATCAGTCAAAATAGAAATTAATCAAATTTAATTTGAACGAGATTAAAGAGAACATAGAAAGTTTTTAATATCATAATCATTTTACAATAAAACTAAGAAAATATTAGCTTTAATGCAAGGAGAGACATGATGCGCAACTGAATGAGGCGATGCGCGAAGATAAGTACCATTATATATATAAGAGACTTTTTGAACCGATCAAGCATTTGGGTCTAATGGAAGTAAAAGATTTCTTTTAGTCAAAAAGGAACAAGCTGACCCTAACTCATGTAGTGTAAGCAACAGTCGGATTTGCTTTCATTCCCATTTGGCAGACCAGGCATCTTTGTACTTTAAGCTTTGGTAGGCTTCATACTTACTAAAATAAAACAATCTTAAACAGACACATAATATGCTTTCATCTTAGATATATAAGATGTTCCAAGAGAAATGGCAAATACTTCAAAAAGTGACAGCATTAATAGTTTTGAGAAACAAAAGGTAAGTTAACTCATCTTCTTAAATCATGTGGTGCTGTGTAACAAAAGCCACCCGCCGACAGTAGACCACAACATTACCATTCAGACTATCGAGAAAACTAAAAAATTTGTACTATATCGCAAGCAATATTCGGTTTGTGTGTGAAATAATAACCATTCTCAACATCTCTCCAATTATGTTCACACGAACTTTTTTTCTCAGGATTACGTTTGCAGAAAATTTACCCTTTTTTCCTCAGACACCTTATATCCATTGGAATTTAAGTAGTAATGTACCATATTCTTTTTATAGAATCCAATAGAAGACTACAAACATTTGTCATACTTAGATAATGTGTAATCAATATGTCATGTTTCTCAAAATGAACACATTAGCATACCTTGTGTTACTTCTGTGGTGCTATGGTACAATCTATTTCATAAAAATTACTCTTGGGACTTCCTCTGCTACTAATTCTGCAATTAGTGGAGATGGCTGAGACCATAATAGCCATCGGGAGAATTAAAAAGATTAATTCATAAAAAAATAATCATAATGGCCTTATCCATCTTAATATGCTTTAAATCAAATAATAACAAAAGATACACTTTTTATATATATTATGAGTTTTATGATTTATTTAGATTTCACAACCAGATTGCCAAAATTGGCAATAGTGTGAGAATCTTGCCCAAAGCTTTGGGATTTAACAACAGACATGATATTGAACCTCAAGTTACCACGAAGCACATCTACAGGCAGGATATTACTTAGCCTAGAGAACTTTGCTTACTTTGTAATTGCCCAACTTTGGAAGAATGAAAACGCAGTTGTTCTGCCTCCAATTTTGGAAAGTTTCAAAAGACAGATATCTTGTTTGTAGAATTTAACCAAAACAAGAAACAGACTGTTTGAGTAAAGTTTTTATTTATTTATTTATATCACAAAGTCCACGACACGCATTGTATTGGCAATCATTTTTGTTTTTCGCAAATATTTTCTTTAGTTTATGTTCATTGTAAAATGATACATGGTATCGAAAGTTTCTTATGCACTTTTTAATTTTGATTACACCTTAAATTAGATATACTTTAGTTTTGACTGACACAATGATGGCCAAAAATGCATTTGTACCACATTTAGAACTTTTATTAATAATACAACCTAACGGTTTAATTTGATTTAAAAATGAACTTAATAGAGCAACTCGTTCAGGCGCTACTTCCAGAAATGAAAAACCCAAGATGGCAACTTTTTCCCAAAACTAGTTGTTTTGGGAGTTCGAGTATATTAACTAGAACATTGTCATCTCCATAAATCTCTGGTCTGTTTCTTCAAATGTCCGGGTTATTAGTTTCAGAAAAAATATGCACTCATTTACGAACTTTGAACGCTAATATCTGGGTAACTATTACGAATTGAACCCATGTTTATCCGACTTGTTCTATTTCTAAATTAACCTGAGGAACATGCATGCTATTTTACCTAATACAAAGTCTGCTTCACACGTTGTTGAAAATCGTTCTCAAGACTTGTTTCAGATTTATGTAAAATCCATTACACCTTTCAGAAAATTGGGTAAGGTGAAGTATTGAATACACTACAATAAATAATAAAAAATATAGTCTAAAGTGGAAAGTCAAGTAAGGAGAAAAACCGTTGATTTCAATTCAAAATCAAATATTGTGATCAGATATTATCATCGTAGTAATTGATTGTCGAATTCCATGCGCACATTCTGTGGTTGTTTTATTGAATATGCTATTCTTATAATGTTCCTGAAATAATTACAGATATGTCTGCAAAATTTCAAAGCTTCTCTTTGTTATGATAATTTACGTTTCTTTGTCAGAGCAAGTTTGTAATGACGCTGTGAGTCTCCTTTAGATGGGTGCCCAGGTGCCCTTTTCTTAAATTAAACAAATATTATCATGCTATTTCATGGTTTTCCTTAGTGGTGTAGATAAATACCAAACAGTGATTTTCATGGAAGTAAGTTCCTTTTATCTACCTCACCCTTCCTGAGTTTCCATTCTTGGCCGAAGAGAAGCCCCCGAGCTCCTAAAGCGGTCTACCTACAAGTTGATTTTGTCTACTTTTACAAAAGAGGTACTAACCTCACAGATTTATTAGATCTCAAGCGAGTACTGCCAATCGCTTGTATTTACTATTGTTAGTGCACATTATGAATTTCAAAATTTGTAAATTTATTTGATAATTATGCGTAGAAAGTATTGCTATACGTAGAGTACGGTTTCGGACGGAAATGATTTAGTTTATCCTACCTATATTTTATTTAAATTTACTTAAATACGATAAGATATTGTACTTTATAATGATGTTCCAATTTATTAAATTTGCGGTCAAGGTCTGTAGATGTAAAAATTGACGACCTCTTAACACGAAATAATTAAATTATAGCAAGCACAACAGAAACTGAAATCTTGACAGGGGAGAAAATACATAATCTGGTTTAGAAGCGAGAGAAACTTATAATGCCGAAAAAACTTATAATTTGTTCTGCTAAATAGTTGAATTTATTTATTTGGTTATCTTTCATTACATAGTTATAATTATGTGTTTACATTTAAATTTTTACTACGTCCGGTTGTAAAAGTTAATAAAAATGTAAATACCAACATTTCTATTATAGGTAAAATTTACTGTCCTAAATAATAAGTAAATAGACAATACTAATTTCAAAAATCTCGATCTAAGAATAGCAATGTTGAACCATTATTAGCTCATCCCTTATAAGCGAAGACTCTTCTAGGGCTTAAGCTTGAAGTAAGAATGATGATTAACTAGAACTATGTACGAGCTGAAAGTCTTTGTTGACTCTTCTTGACTGAGAAACCCGACAATATTTTTTATTGGCCCGAAAAACCTGACAGACCCAAATAGTCCAATAAGCCTAAAAAAAGCTTGACAGGTCCAAACGGCGCGAACAGCACTAGATATCCAAAGAACCTTATTAATCGTTACAATGTACTAATAAACTATAGTTTTTACAAAATATCTGCGACAAAAAGAATGAGTTAAAAATATTTGATTAACTTGAAAAGTCCAATATAGGTCCGAAAACCAGAAATGTTTTTAAATTTAAATACTGGGGAATCTCAATACATGAAAATGCTGATATCATCGCGTTGTATTCAAAAAGAAAATTGGCATGTCACGAATACATCCAACACCCTGTAAACGAGAATTAATCTCATTTAGCAAGACTGATTGAATTTTGATCTAGGCTTCATAAATAAAAAAATTATGAAGGAATTTGGCTTAAATAGGATATCTAATCTAATCAGGTGAAATCTAAACATTCCTCGTAGTAATCTTGTAATTAGTAAAACAGCAGTTCATACTTGAAGATAAGTTTATTCTTTGAAGAAAGATAAATAAAATGCATACACGTCCGAATTAGGAGTTAAATAATTTCTTGTGCAGTGGATTTCACTGAAATATTAATATATGTGTTCAATTGCCTTGACATACAGACAATAATACAGTTTATTTCATTGTTGTTACTAAGAAAACAATAAAACACCTTGTTGCCAAGGAAATAAGAGCCTTGATGAAAAACGAATCTTCTATCCACTGTATCCAGTTCTTTTGGTGCACGAATAATTTGTGCACATGCGTGTTATATAGTCAGCCTTCAATTAATGTCGATGTTGACACTTAATAATTAAAATACTATTTGAGGATATGCCTGTTAAATGTAAAACACATTCATCCAAGTAAGCTTATCTGCCTTTTGCATATAAATACAGGTATTTAAGCGAAAAATGAAATTTCTACAATACAGTTGCAAAGAATATCCTTAATAATGAAGTTTGCTATTGTTGCAAGATTTTATTATTTTTTAGTATTTACTGTTGTTAGTTGTCAGTATCCTAGTTTAACGGTGCAATACTATGAGAAAGTAATAGCGAGTGGTGAAGCAGAAGCTTTTGTTTATTCGTTACCTGAAGATGCATCTGAATACAGGCCAACTAATGAAAGTGTAACAGGTAGGACTGGAACCCTTTTAATGCGAAAATCTTTTGTTTTTAATTGTGATTATTTATGATACTGTAAATATAAATACAAGATTTAGGTGCTTGTTATTCAATTGTTTACAAATGCTCAAGTAAAGAATGCTTAAAGACAACAGGAACCAAAAATCTAAGGTTACCTTTTAGATTTTTCCAAAAATGCCAAAGATAGCATTTTAAAGCTGTTTGGTTGGTTTACAATTTCTCACTGAAACACTGAGGGATTACATTTTGAAGATTATTGTAAGTGCATTTTCAGCATTTTTCAATGAGAAACAGACTTCTTGCAAAATTAGTTATACAGAATTCTAACTTATAAGTTTTTACCGAACTTGCCCAAATTAAGATTGAGAAGAAAATTAATATTGCCAATTCAACTTACCATTTCTAACAAAACAAGGTCATATTGGAAACCTGAATTTGAAAATTTATTTATTTATTTTAGCACTCAACCTACCATATTGGAAACAACAAAAGTCTATATTTAGTTTTTTGATTTCAGACTGTGGTACTTATGATTACATCGTGGTAGGCGCAGGATCAGCAGGCGCGGTTATTGCCACAAGACTTTCTGAAGACGAGGATGTAAAAGTTCTCCTTATTGAAGCAGGCGGTAACGAAGATTCTTTCAGCGACATACCTGGTGAAATGATTTATTTACAAGGATTAAGATTTAACTGGAATTATAAAACAGTTCCACAATCAACGTGCTGTTTAGGTAGGTTGCAATTTACATACTTACATCAAAACAATTTACACAACGCACTCCTTCATTTTATTAAGGAATGGTTGACAACGCATGCATGCATCCACGTGGAAAGGCCACTGGTGGATCAAGTGTCATAAATGCTCTCATGTATGTACGTGGCAACAAACAAGATTATGATGCATGGGCAGAAGCTGGAAATCCTGGGTGGAAATACAAAGATGTACTTCCATATTTTAAAAAGTCGGAAAATTCACAAATTAATGGTGATGCCGGATTTCATGGTAGAGGTGGACCTCTGAATGTGGAATATTATCGTGGTCCATACAGTCCACTATATTATGCGTTTATTGATGCAAATGTAGAATTAGGAAGAAAAGTTGTAGATTATAATGGTAAGCAACAACTTGGTGTGGCAACCGTACAATTAAATACTATCAATGGAAGAAGAGACAGTACCGGCAAAGCATTTTTATCACGTGCATTGAGAAGACACAATCTGAAAGTACAAACAAATAGTTATGCTACTAAAATCCTAATTAATGAATGTAAAAAAGAAGCGTATGGTGTTCAGTTTAGCCATAATAAACACTTATTTATTGCCAAAGCTTCTACAGAAGTAATTGTGTCAGCTGGAGCTATTGGATCACCTCATCTTTTAATGTTATCTGGTATTGGCCCAGCTGCACATCTTAACAAACTAGGAATTCCTCTTATGAAAGATCTCTCTGTGGGAGAAAATCTCTTAGACCATGCTACGTCTTATAGTTTACTATTTACGTCTAAGCACTCGGAACTAGTTAAGACTGTTTCTGAAACTGCCGAAAGCTTCCTGCATAATTGGGGACAGATAACAGTTCCAGGAAACACTCCAGCGCTAGCGTTTTTGCAAACTAAGCTGATGAAAACACGTAATGTTCCAGACATAGAACTAATTTTCGTCCCACCATTGGCTATTAATAATTTTATTCAAAGATCATTTGAATACAGCAATGAAACGTACAATGCAATTTGGGCTAAATTACCACCTGAAAGTACATTTGCGATTTTTGTAATATTACTTCATCCAAAGTCCCACGGGACTATTAAATTACGATCATCTGATCCTTACGACTATCCTTTAATAGATCCAAAATTTTTTTCTGATCCTGAAGACGAGGATATTGAAAGATTCTATCAAGGAATACAATCAGCATTAGAAATAGTAAATACGACAGCTTTTTGGAAATTCGATGCACATTTAGCTGATCTAAGATTACCTGCCTGTGGAATGCACGAATATCTTTCGAAAGACTTTTGGTACTGTCATATAAGGCAGACAGCATCGCATATATACCATCCCATTGGTACTTGTAAAATGGGACCAAAACCATCTAAAGGTGCTGTGGTAGATAGTAAATTAAGAGTACACGGCGTTAAACGATTAAGGGTTGCTGATGCAAGCATTTTTCCGTCTTCAACTTCAGGACACACAAATGCGCCTTCTATTATGGTAGGAGAAAAACTATCGGATATGTTACGAAATCAGCATTTAAATCAGTGTTGAATATTTTACTTGTTGATTACTCTGTGGTTGGACATTTGGTTTGCTTAATGCATATTAGTTACTTATTACTAATACTATACGTAGGCTATTCATGAATACTGAATATTGCATTGATTGTACTTAACCTAAATATTGGCCACACTGTAATTATGCACTTCCTTTTTAATTTTAAGTTCTTATTGTTATGCAATATCGTTATTGAAGTTGGTTGTTAACTTGTTGACACTACAGTCTGTTAGGATAACCAATAATATAGTACAATTACCCAAGTTTGTTATTTATTTAATTGTTGAAAGAAAAATATCTTACTTTTAGGAAAGAGGTAAAAAACAAATATTAAATAAAATCTTTATTTCTAAATAGGTTCTATTACCATCATTATGCTTTTATTTAGAACAAAACGCACTAATTGCGTGTTGAAATCATAAAATGTTAATTCAATTACACATTTTTCTACTGATGAATCTTTAACTTAAAATTAAAGATACTCTAACATCGTCAATAATACAGATCCTTAATATCCTCTGGAATAGCAAACACAAGAGATGTTATAAAAATTGTAATAAATACATAACGTATTCTATTTTGCAATTCATCTTGTAAAACGGAAGTGAATTATTATCGGTGTAATGGTGATTGTGTTGTGGGAATTGCATGAATATAAACTTTGGAACTAGGGATTTTATTCAAAGATAGGTATTAAATTTGGTGTGCAAGCAGGGAAATATTGCTGAAACTTGTGAACTTCCAAAGTAAACTGCTTAAAGCACAGAGATAACAAAATTCATGTTTTCATGTAATAAAACCTCCAACGACAAACTTAACATCTCGCACACAAAACACATAGCCCGGCATTTTGAATACTGAAAGCTCATAAAATGAGATAGTAGATATAGTTAGAGAGGGTGTAGACCTCTTGGTTATTTTGATAGGTCTCTGAAAGGTTGACAACATATTCTTCTTGAAACGTGGGAGGGAGGACGTTCCTCTAGCTACTTTTCCACCTCTTGATACTGTGAGGCCACTGGTAGCAGAAAACATCTTATTCCTGCACGCAATAAGCGGTTGCGATACAACGTCAGCAATGTTCAAAGAATAGAAAATGAAGTTCCTCAATACACTTGTGAATAACCCGAACTTTGCTGACGCTGTAAAAGTCTTCACAGACTCAAATTCTACTCAGGAAATGGTAGGTGCTGCTGGGGAACGTTTCCTCGTTTCACTGTATGGCTGCAGTAGAACAAATATGCCTACGCTCAGCCACCTAAGGTGCATGTACTACAAGGAGGCAGCCTTCAGGTACAGCTCTAACATCGTTGCTCTACCACCATCTGCAGCTGCAGCACGGCAGCACTCTGTAAGAGTCTACCACTAGGTTCAGCAATGGCTGGGGGTAGAAAAGATTACTGAAGAGTGGGGATGGAGAAGAACAAATATTGGCCTTGAGCCTGTGACCACTTTTCTACCCCCTGCTCCCCCTGAATTATTGAAGCTTGTATACTGCAAGTGTAGGAAGAACTTCCAGCGAAATTGTGGATGCAGAAAAGCAGGGCTAAAGAATATGTTATACAATATTTGAAGTAATAAGAACACCCACTAATTCCATACATCTATTTTCTATGCTGCAGATGTCAACGACCAGCCGGAACTCTTCTAAAAGAAGGCGGAAATGAATATCAGTACCTAATATTACTTTTTTACTACTAATGTTACTTTAAGCTCTCGATATCTGTAAAAAAGTATTTAGTAAAACCCAGACATTCTTTGTTTAATTGATTCTACGCGCGCAAGCAGCGAAATCGTTTATATCAGATACACAAAATATAGTCAATTATATCACCATTAATATAATACCTGGTCAACATTTGTGTAAAATAGATAGTTTTCGTGTTAAATCTACGTACAGTGCCGCAATTCCTGTTATTGGGAATTTTGGCTTTTGACACCCATTTTCGCGGCGCTCTTG
>VTPC01000792.1:59913-74591 GCA_011009095.1 Ignelater luminosus
TCCAACATCGCTGCTCTACCACCATCTGCAGCTGCAGCACGGCAGCACTCTATAAGAGTCTACCACTAGGTTCAGCAATGGCTGGGGGTAGAAAAGATTACTGAAGAGTGGGGACGGAGAAGAACAAATATTGGCCTTGAGCCTGTGACACTTTTCTACCCCCTGCTACCCCTGAATTATTGAAGCTTGTATCCTGCAAGTGTAGGAAGAACTTCCAGCAAAATTGTGGATGCAGAAAGGCAGGGCTGCTCCAGCATGTGCCTTAATTGCAAGGGAAGCACCAATAACGCAGTGGTGCGCGAGGACGAAGATGACAAATTGGACATCGAAACCGAGCTGGAAATGGATTGTCCACCCGTTGTACCAGTGGGCCCAATGGAAAAATAAAGAATATGTTATACAGTATTTGAAGTAATAAGAACACCCACTAATTCCATACATCTATTTTCTATGCTGCAGATGTCAACGACCAGCCGGAACTCTTCTAAAAGAAGGCGGAAATGAATATAAATAACTAATATTACTTTTTTTACTACTAATGTTACTTTAAGCTCTCGATATCTGTAAAAAAGTATTTAGTAGAACCCAGACATTCTTTGCTTAATTGATTCTACGCGCGCAAGCAGCGAAATCGTTTATATCAGATACACAAAATATAGTCAATTACATCATCTTTAATATAATACCTGGTCAACATTTGTGTAAAATAGATAGTTTTCGTGTTAAATCTACGTACAGTGCCGCAATTTCCGTTATTGGGAATTTTGGCTTTTGACACCCATTTTCGCGGCGCTCTTGCGGATAAACTATTAATCGGAGAAAAAAACATCAAATACATAAAATGTAGGAAATTGTATCCTCTTTAGTCTCATGTAGGGACGACTTTTACGTAAAATGCACAGATTCGGAGATATTTTGAAACAACCGAAAAAAGTCCGTTTTTCTACGGGTTTTTTGGGGAAAAAACCTATTTCCCGAGAAAAGCCTTGTTGGCAAACCTCTGATTCGTGTTTAGCGACCCAAAATACCATATAGTACCAAAAATCAAAACTCCACCAAAACTTTCTTTTATTTTCTACCAAATGCCTGAACTATTGACCGATATGTCGACAAACAGTAGATTATACCAGTAGTTGATAGAGTAAGACGGGAGGAGGACTGTGAATTTAACAAACCGACTAGAATGTTGCCTGTTTTTCTGTTTAAAGAAACAGAATGACGTTAAAATATCCAATAAAGGGTGAGATTATCAAGAGCTGTTGTTATAGAAATTGCATGCTTTCCTTTTACGTCTTAAAATACAATAATTCTTTGTCTTTTAAAAAAACACAACGTTTACACAAAGATTATGTCAATTCAGCAGTTTGTTATAAAACTATCTGCATGATTTATGATTTATAGGAGTACAGATTCTTTTCAATATCAGATTATTTCATTATGTCTAAGAGGTGTTAATTTTATAATTGCGTATTTTCTTTAACGCACTATTAAGATTTCTTCATTCTTCACTTACCTTGATCATAATTCATAAAACACTGACTTCTCTCAGTTGTTTTCTGCCTGCTCTTTGAGAATGTAATAATATAATTTTAAAAGTTCATAAAAATAATTCCTTTTAAATACATTGTGTTTCGTATTACCAAATTCTAATTCTTCTTATTTAAAATGCTATTTCCAGCTTAATTTTCTATTTTTTATTGTATGATATTAAAATTATTATATACAAGGTGATCATTTTAAAACTTTCCACCTTGAATAACTCTTTAATTAGTAAAGTTATCAAAAATCGCTGAAACGCGTCGTTTTTTTTGGAGGGGGACATTTAATAACCTACTCTAGCCAGTAGGAAAACTTTTACCCTCCCCACCAGCCACCCCTTCCCTAAAATTTTAAATTACATTACCCCATGTGTGATACATCATTTTAAAGAGTGTGAAATTCTCAATCTTTTACATCAAAGAAAATTAAAATCGGCCCAGCCGTTCGTGAATTAGAGCCACAAATGTGTTTAATTCAATCAATACGTTTCTGTCTCTAGTTCACGAACGGCTGGGCTGATTTTAATTTTCTTTAATGTAAAAGATTGGAAATTCTATACCCTTTAAAATGATAAATCGTACATGGGGCAATGCCATTTAAGATTCTGGTAAACTTTCACCCTGCCCCCAATCACTCCCACTCCAGAATTTTAAACGGCACTACCCCATGTGTGATATATCATTTCAAAGGGTATAAAACTCTTAATCTTTTACATAAAAAAAAATTAAAATCGGTTCAACCGTTCGTGAACTAAAGACTGAAAGGTATTGATTAAATTAAATACATTTTTATCTTTAGTTCACAAACTGCTGGGCCGATTTTGATTTTCTTTGATGTAAAAGGTTGAGAATCTTAGACACTTTAAAATAATATATCACACATGGGGAAGTGCCATTAAAAATCTTGGGCGGGGGGTGGCTGGGGGCGAAGGTGAAAGTTTCCCAACTGACTAGAGTAGTTTATTAAATGTCCTCCTCCAAAACAAAAACGACGCGTTTCAGCGATTTTTGATAATTGTACTATTTAAAGAGTTATTCAAGATGGGAAGTTTTAAAATGATCGCCCTATATAGGCAAGCCAATACGCAACATCTGACAAAGATGATGAAACTATTCGTGCGGTGCATAGCTTGACCAACAGGATCACAAATTGTTGCTCTCAAATAGATGACTGTAATAACTAATAACGATTAACATGCGCTGCTGTTTTTAAGACTTGGTATTCGTACGTCACTGATTTCCGACGTCAACACAATTGCACAACTTATAATTAAATCTTCATTTGGCTTATTAGTCACTAATGTCAACAGCACTAACGTGATACAAGTTTAATTGTTTTAATGCGCATGCTAATTACTTGCGTTACGGGAATTTGTAAATGAAGCGCTGCGTTTTTACGTTCGCGGATTGCATTAACATTTTACGTGGAGGCGTTACATGAATCTATAATCGATCTTAACAGCAATAGAAAAAAATCATTTGTTTGTAATCGACTTACTGTTTTCATTACTATTGTGTAATTAATTGTTCTAATTAATGATCGACAAATTTTATTTTGATCTTTCCGTTATTTTAAATTATTATGTTGTTTTCCAGATTTTAATATCTTTTTAATTTTAATTTTTATTTAACTATTTAACTAATTAAAACAAAAATGTATTTGTTTGGTTTGAATTATTAGATTACTATCCAGTAGTATTGCTGAATCTTCAATTCAAAGGTTCTGTTTTAACTGATCCAATATTAATGAAAATTTTACGTAGATTCATACTTTTATTCACCACCGTAGAACTATATGCAAATAAAAACACAAAGTCAAGTCTTGACCGTATAATTTTCTAATAAATGAGTGAAAATCGTATGTAACATGTAAATGAAAGCTCGTCTATCCCCAAAAGAGCAGTATGTTGCTAAAACATTCAGCATAATGAAATAATGACGATTGAATTTTCTGTAATAACGGATTGAATAAAAAATAATTTGCTAATAAAAAATTAATTCTGTATTTAAATATGAATAATCTGTACAAATAAAATGTTATGCATTATCAAATGTAAAACATTTGCACCAAAGTGAGCTTATCGCTCTTTAGTACGTACACAGGTATTTAAGCGAAATATGAAGTTTATACAGCAGTACAGTTATGATTACACAAAGGAACACTAATAATGAAGTGTGTTATACTTGGGAAGCTCTATTATTTTCTGTTATTTACTGTTATCAATTGTCAATATTCTAATCTAACTCTGGATTACTATGAAAAACTAATAACGCAAGGTGAAGCAGAAGCTTTTATCTACCCATTACCTGAAAATGCATATGAATTTAGGCCAACGGATGAATATGTAACAGGTGAGACTTTTTATACGTATATGTAAAACGTTGTAGATTCATTGCATAAATGAATTAGTGAAATAAAAGGTAGATACTTATACTTCCTTATGGTATAAACTTAATTTATATTTCACAACCGCTTTCGCTTAATGAAAAGCATCCCCAAGTAAACTAGAAGGTAAAAGATAGCAATGTTATAAAATATCTATGTACATATGTATTATGTTCTATATAATGAATTTGTTAGTAATATGTAATATGTGCAAGTATTCATAAATCTATGTATAAATAAAATCTAGTTATATAGAGGATGTCTAGGGAGGAAAGAGAAATATTTGGAGGGTGTGTTCAAGAATTTAGAATAAGAAGAATAAACATCGATGTAATTTTTAGATTTGAATTCATCCAATAGCAAGATTGATTCTTACAGTTTAAGAACCAATTATTTTCATAATGGATAAGAATCAAACTTAGACATATGTGTTTATTATTTTTTAGTTAACCTTCTAAACATATCCTACATATGCCTCCCTTTCTTTTTGAAACACCCTGTATAAAACCTATGTAGAAATAAATGTATGACTAAAATGCATA
Organism: Ignelater luminosus; assembly: GCA_011009095.1. Taxonomy (NCBI): domain Eukaryota; kingdom Metazoa; phylum Arthropoda; class Insecta; order Coleoptera; family Elateridae; genus Ignelater; species Ignelater luminosus. The sequence continues at coordinate 64,380 of VTPC01000792.1, forward strand.
AAATACGTATAATAGTATATGTATGAGATAATTTACCCAAAATTATAGGGTTTTAAAAACAATTTGTCTTGTGATAACAGTATTTATATATGATAAGGCTAAGAATATAAACTAAACTGCTGTAAAATTTTTTAGGTTAAGGTTAATTAAATTGTGTAAAATACACTGTAATAAAATTTCTTATATCTTTTGCCTTAATTGTCGATTGTAGGATAATATTATTGTAATAATATTGAAACTTTAGTTACAATAATTATTAAATAAAAGTTTTTGCAGTGAAAACATCTGCTAAATGTTAGTTATAATAGTGGATTGCTATTATTTTAGCAAATAATTTATGCAAAACTATATTAAATGCACTTTAGTCCTACATTCTAACATTTCCTAATCACAAACTCAATTACATAATTTTATTCTCTATACACCCTGTATAATATTATCAGGAATATAAAGAAGGAATGAAAAAACTAAAGCTAAAACAAAAACAAAAACATGAAAATCAAAATGAGGAATTGAACAGTTACAACTAGTAGAAACCAAATTGGAACGAATGGATAAATCGCCAAAAGAGGATTGAATTAAATACTGATTAGAGCCATAAAAAAGCATCTATAGCCCCCCCAAACTCATTCAATAATAAGCGAGAACAGAAAATCTTCTGGCTTATGAGTCCTGTATCATTTACTAATTTATAGAAGACATCATAGAAGAAAGTACACCAAAACTAAACAAACCAAATACAAGATACAGGAGTTTACAAGTAAAAATATCATGTGCAGAAGATGTGGTAATAATGGCAGTTAGCGTTACACATAGCGTAAAGAGTAATAGGTGGTTCGCATTCCGTTCGCTAGTTTTACAGATTTTAAAGAAACGCAGAAAATAGAAAAGAAAAAACTGGTTGCTATTTTGTTTAACGCGCACCAGGTTTCGTCGCCAATAACACGAAGTGTCGCATTTTCTAGGTTACGTCACCAAGTGGTGTTATTAAGTGAGGTTTTGACTATCGCGAAGTTTCAGATCTCAAACTGGCTTAATAATGGAGCAATGGGAAACTTTGGTAGAGGCGTATTTCAAATGCTGTAGCACACAAATCTCACAAATAGACATGACCTTTTGGTTCAATCTGCAGTCTGAGCCGCATAGAAAACGACCTAATGATTATGACGTAGGGACCATTCAAAGAATTTTCAAAATGCTGTAAAATTGGTAAATCTGGTAGACGCGATACTTTGTGTTATTGGCGACGGTTTATTAATTAATTGAAATCATTTAACTATTTCTTAAATTCCACTTTTTGGATCATTTTGTTTGTTTTTTGTATTAACATAACTAAACACAGGTGTAATAAAAAATAGTAAACAATCTTCCCGGTGGTTGATAACAGAATGAATTAAAATTTATAAAATTGGGGCGAGTAGTTGCAAGTTGTTTGCGAAGCGTCCGCACTAGTGTTACTTTACTGAAATACATGTAACCGACAGATTGGGGATTTGTTACGACTTTTGTTGCAAATTCGCTGAAATCTATACTAATTTACTTTCCTAGGCGTTTAGTTTGTTGTTTTGATCTCCAATGGATGTTTTGATCTCCAATGTGGACTAATTATAGTTACCTATAATACGTACTTTTCGCAATGCTAATTTCGTAATCCTAACAATTCCTGTCTTCTAGTTATTGGCTAGTGTTTCCAAGTCTTACCATAACCATTTCCAATCTTATTAAATACTGCCGTATCCTGCCTTACTATTGCCAAATCTTGTTGAGTACTGCTCGATCTTGCACCACTGCTATCAAGTTTTACATAAATTAGTTTAATGTAGTTCAAGAGTCTGTTGATGGTGGTAGTAGGTGTACATAACCTTAGCAGGACTTAAGAAGTCTTGGTACTACTTGGAAAGACTTGGTTGTACTTGGTAGGATTTAATAGCACCCAGTTTGTGTAATTGCAAAATAACCCCAAATGCCAATATTGCTTTCAATATTCTGCGAAAATGAGATAATTCTCTGTTTGTTGCTTATTTGAAATTACAGAACAGGTTTAGTCTATTAGATTAGTTTTTTTATTAGCTGCACGCCAACCACCTTGAACACAAGCAGAAAGATATTACTTTTGGTTGGTGCAATAGCAACTACATCTAACTTTATATAAAGCTAGGTTAGAACATCCTGTTTTCAAGGTAATATGTAGTTCTAAATATAAAATCCATTGATACTATGAGGGAAAAATGCGAAAAGAATAGGATATCCGACAGGCAAGAACAAATAACTGCTATTTGTTACATCGTTGATAATAATTCGCAAAGTTACGAATGTACTAACCTAGTTTTATGTAAACTCGGCTACGGTTATCGTATGATGTCACAAGTCTATTGGATTGAATTCATTTAAGTGAGTTTGAAAATCTACAAAGCGTTTATTTGATAATTATACAGTAAGACCTGCAAAAAGTAGAAAATAATTAGGCCATTAACCTAAAACAGGTTTTCCAACGGAAATAATTTATCTAATTTGCCTAATAATTTATTTAAATTAACATAAATGCACGTTGAAATATTGTGATAGTGGTGCTCAAACTTTTTATTTTTGCGGTTAAACCCTGTTTATTTATAAAGTTTCTGCTTTCTTGAATGGTAAAGGACTGTGTTCTGTGATCAGAATCAACATGTGGTTAATCTTTTGTGGCTTTGATTTTTAAAGCAATTGAGCAAAACAAAGAATTTTACGTCCTTAGATTTTTTTTTAACAAACAACGGTTCAATAGACCCAAAAAATAATCTTAGAACGAAGTTTTACACATTTGGCCTAAAAAGGTTGAGTTTTTCCAATAAACAGCTCAAAACGGTTTTTTCTCTAAAGGCATAACATTTGCATGTCTTTACAGTCTCATCTCAGTTTTGCATTAGAAAAATGTTTTCTCGATTTATTTATTTTTCTTATCATCTAGATTTGCTAAATTGTGAAGATTATGTAAAGTAACTATTTTTGTTTGCTTAAACATCCATAACGTTTACTAGATATCTGCTAAAAACAAAAACATGGTCATCTTTTAAAGACAAATACCCCCATACAGAATCCAGCAGCGGTAGCAAATCTGCTACTTTTTTGCCTAGTTACATAAATAACTATATCTGGTAGTAGTTTTTTTTTGCTAAGAACATAAAATATAAACACAAATCTTTCTAACGATACGCTTACTTGACTTTGTTGTTTTGTTTAATCCAGACTTTGGCACATATGACTACATCGTAGTGGGCGCCGGGTCTGCAGGTGCAGTTCTGGCAACAAGGCTTTCTGAAGACGAGAATGTTAAAGTTCTCCTTATTGAAGCAGGCGGTCACGAAGATTCCCTTAGCGACATACCTGATGAATGGCTTTATTTGGAAGGATTGAGATTCAACTGGAATTATAAGTCAATTCCACAGACTACGTGCTGTCTAGGTAGGTTACACTATTACAATTTACATAAATTATATCAAAACAATTTACATTTTCATCAAATTAAGGAGTGGTTAACAACGAATGCCCTTATCCTCGTGGAAAAGTTCTTGGTGGATCGAGTGCAATTAATGCTCTCATGTATGTACGTGGTAACCAACAGGATTTTGATGCATGGGCAAAAGCTGGAAACCCTGGATGGAGACATAAAGATGTTTTACCGTATTTTAAAAAGTCTGAAAATTCCCAGATTGATGGTGATGCTGGCTATCATGGCAAAGGAGGACTTCTGAATGTGGAATATTATCGTGGCCCATACAGTCCAGTATACCATGCGTTTATTGATGCAAATGTAGAATTGGGAAGAAAGGTTGTAGATTATAATGGTAAGCAGCAACTTGGTGTAGCAACCGTACAATTAAATAATATTAACGGAAGAAGGGACAGTACCGGAAGAGCATTTTTATCACGTGCATTGAGACGATATAATTTGAAAGTACAAACAAATAGTTTTGCTACTAAAATCCTTATTGATGAACGCAAAAAGGAAGCTTATGGTGTTCAGTTTAGCCATAATAAACACTTGTTTGTTGCTAAAGCTTTGAAAGAAATAATTGTGTCAGCTGGAGCTATTGGATCACCTCAACTATTAATGTTATCTGGTATAGGTCCAGCTGCACATCTTAAAGAACTGAAAATACCTCTTATAAAGGATCTTTCTGTGGGAGAAAATCTTCAAGATCATGCTACGTATTATGGTTTGCTATTTACCTCTAAATATTCAGAACCAGCTAGAAGTTTTCACGAAGATGCCAAAGATTTTCTACACAATTGGGGACGACTTACAATTGCAGGAAATAACCAAGCGCTAGCGTTTTTGCAATCTAAGCTAATGAAGACACCTGGTGTTCCAGACATAGAACTAATTCTGATTCCACCACCTGCTCTCAATAATTTTATTCAAAAGGCATTTCAGTATACTAACGAAACATACGATACTTGGGCTAAATTACCACCAGAAAGTACATTTACAATTTTTGTAATATTACTTCATCCAAAGTCCCATGGGACTCTTAAATTACGATCATCTGATCCTTATGATTATCCATTAATAGATCTAAATTTCTTATCTGATCCCAAAGACGAGGATATTGAAATAATCTACCGAGGAATACAATCGTCGTTGGAAATAATAAACACAACAGCTTTTCGGAAACTCGATGCACAGTTAGTTGATCTAAGATTACCTGCCTGTGAAATGTATGAATATCTTTCAAAGGACTTTTGGTATTGCCACATTAGGCAGTTTACATCGCATATATACCATGCCGTTGGTACTTGTAAAATGGGACCAGAACCATCTAAAGGTGCCGTTGTAGATAGTAAATTAAGAGTACATGGTGTTAAACGATTAAGAGTTGCTGATGCAAGCATTATTCCATTTGCTCCTTCTGGACACACAAATGCACCTGCGATTATGATAGCAGAAAAACTATCAGATATGTTGCGAAATAAAAATACAAAATCGATGTCGAATATCCCATTGATTTTACTTACCCAAAAGTTGACTATGCTGTAGTTGGGTAGTTTGTATTAGCTACTTTTGTAACCTATTGTTTTGAAATTGGTTATCTTTAATAGGTAAGGTCTTGTGAAAGACAAGGTGATAATAGATATTAATAAAGATAATGCAGTTACTTGAATGTTTCTTATTTATTTATTCATTGTTAGAAAAAAAAACTTGTTTTCTAATTGTTAATTATTGTATTTATAAATGTTTCTGGGTCCGGTGCGCTGTGAAATCATGCTTGCGACTGCATTTACCGCTTTTTGAGAAACAGGATATGTATTAGAATGTTTTTCACGTTATATGCATTGCATCGTTGTTATGATGATTGCCTAATCTTATGTTTTTTTAAGAATTAAGTTAAAATTAGTTGTTAATAAACAATAATATATAATAATAAATACATAAAAAAATAAATAATAAATAACATATTGAACAATACAACAAATTTCAGCTCAAGATTAACTAAATTGCTGAATGCAGGACAATGACATTTGCAATTAACAAATGACAGAAAACAAATACGTATTAGTTGTTGAAATAAATCAACAAGGTGGAACATCAAAATTAGATTCCATAGCCAACTGGACCCAAAAACATTTATGAACATTTTGTAGTGACTTTGCTGATAATATCTTTGTGATTGACTAATTACAGCTATATGAAATACAAAATGTCAAAATTATAAAATGCTGCAGGGCTTAATGCTGATAATAATAAAACAATATATTTCAGAAAAAACTGTTTATTAAAAATACCAGAAAGATTTTACGCTACATATTTAATTGTACGAAATGCAGGTACAGAAAAACAATAATCAGCATTTCCTATTTAGCATCGAGAAATTAAAGCTGAGTGTTCTATAATACATGATAATAAAGAATGTAATTCTTATTAGTAACGGTACCACTAATTTAAATTAGAAAATAGCAGATTATGTTTTCCAGTAACATCTTGCACTTACAAGATTAACAAATGGAATAAATTATCAATAATAGGTACAACTTTCACAATAGCTCTCTTATACTTATACACAAAAAATTTTAAATTACATTAGTAAATACATAATGTTCTGATAATGGGGTATATTACCCATTTTATATCACAAGGTCTACTCATTTTTATAGATAGAACGTTTAGCAATTAAAGATTTTATAATTTATACTTTGATAAAAACAATGGATGGATTCTGATTATGTATAGTATGTTAACAATTACATATATACAAATACATATTACACAATTTATTCTACGAATCACACTTATGATTGCTGTGAAGTATCTTTAAAAGAAACACACCTTTACCAAACCTTATTCGATACCACGTATACATATACAAAGGAAACAAACAATCAATTTTGTGCCATATATTATTTACACAAACCAATTAGATATAGATAGGTACTCACATTTCTATGACAGTGACTTGTTTCCTTTCTCCTTATAAAAATGGTAATCAAATACCTTTTTTATTATTTAGTTTGTATACTTCGTTCCAATAACAACTACAACAACAAACATAAAACAAATTCTACCATCTATTATTTCATTTTATAAACGATATAAATAAAATATATAAATGTGTTAAACACAAAAAAAACATTTACAAAATAGATATTTATTTTTTAGTGCAACAAGGATGTTGCACGATAATAAAATAATGTCAAAGTAATGGACGGAATATAGTTAACAATACTTAAATATCACTTCCAAATTTTAAAAATTAAAAAAACCAATTTAAAATTAAGTTAATGAAGTTAATTCTTAATTTTAAATTTAACCTATTAATTTTGTATTCTTGTATAATTTACAATATTTATGCCTAAATTCACTAAAAAGACCTTAAGCATAATCCCCATTGACTTATAATTTCAAGGTTGTTATTCTAATTAAAAGTGTGTATTCTGATTTAAGGTATATTTATTACATATTCTAGTATATTATTATTATCCTAGTAAAATACTTATACAGTGTGTATCATGAAGATAAATCAGGAGCCTATATATTGCACCAAACTTTTTACTTTTCACTTTACAACATTTTTAATTGTCAATTATCTAAAATTATTGTTTTTTGCTGTAATATGGTGAAATGGAATTAATATATTTCTTGCAAAGTGCTTCTTTTTACCTTTGCTACAGGCATTGTACAATGTACTTTTTACTAAAAATTGAAAAATAAAAAGTAAAAGAATTGCAGAGTAATTTGGTGCAATAGGACCTAGGTGTAACAAATCCAATTCAATCATTCTTCTTTCTCTCTTTTCTTGTTGAAAATTTGCTTGTAGGAAATTTAAAATCAAATTGAGAAACACTTTAGTTGTTAAAGTGGTAAAAAAGGCTATAGGGTAGTAAAGAATACTTTGTACAATCGTTATTTTAGGCAATATAAAACATCTGAAAATGCAAAGCATAACCACAACAAACTCCTTTTTGTAACTGAATTCCAGCAACAGTCTGTTCACAGAAATAAGCAAACATTTATCTTTTGGCAGCCATGTTGACCAGCTGATATCAAAAACTAAAAGTATACATATCTCTTATTTTTTTATGTAGAATATTTTACTAAAGTAAAAACAACATTTTTGAAAGTCTTTCAAATTTCGGCGACCATTTTGACCAGTTCCCAAAGAGATATCAAAAAACAAGACACCACGTGTTTTTAGTTTTTGATGTAAAATCCAAATCTGAAGTCAAAATTTCAAAATTTAAAAAAAAACGCGAATGCAAATTCAGTAAAACTCCAAAGGAGTTCGTTGAAAATTATAAAATTACTCAGTAAATAAAATAGAAAATTCAAACAGTACTTTTAAGGATTATGTTTAGGTTTCCTAGTAAACAATTATTACCTAAGACAAAATTCCTAATTAATTGTTTTAATATATTAAAAACGTGGAAGCAACAGACAACAGTATACATCGAACTATTTACATCTATAAGTAGGTAATTCCTTTAGTAACTCTTTCAACTCCTTAAAAATTTACTTTTTCCTTTTGTCCGCTGCCATTTGGGTTGTGTTTGTGTAGAAACTTGGCCCCGCTACTTTGCATGTAGGTATTGCTTTTTTACAACTGATCTAGTTAAGATGACTCTAAATTAAATAAAAATGCAGCATGCGTCTGATATGTGCATGTGGTGATAAAATCTTGATATTAATGAGCTTATGTATTTTTCTGAATATATGAATTCTATTGTGTAAGTAGCGCAAGTATCAGTTTTGTGATTACACCCAATAAGGACAAAAGTACATAAAACAAGATAATTTTTGGTATGTTTTTAAAGTTTCAATCTTTCAAGTAGATTTACGACTTGCCAAAAAGATAGTATATTAATTTATTTACTGACTTTAGGTAATATTTTTGTAAATAGGCATAATCTGCCAGATATTTCTATCGAGTTATGCCTTTTGAAGCTTTGCTCCAGGAGAGCTAGTAGATATGACACATTCAAATGCAAAATTAGACATGATGGTAGAGGACACTGCTGTTATTTCATTGTAACAAAAACACATGTGGATTTAAGGTGACTTATGTCCTTACTGCATGTAACCACAGTGTTATGCAACTATGAATATGGCAGAACATAGCTTCGTTTTTCAAAATCTAATAATATCATTAGAAGAGGCGTGATAAATATATATTTACAAAAATATATCTTATATATCAAACTTCTGTACTATGCGTCTGTATCCGAACTTTCTTCATGCTACCATTTCTTGAAAATGTAGGTGAGGATCCCGAGAAACCAGGATTTTGTATTCCAAACCCGTCTTTCGGCTTTGGTTTCTTTAAACTAGATCTTAATGGGGATCTAGTGACGGAAGATCCGGCAGTTGATCCATTCGAGCCAACCGACGACGCACTTGTCATAGTTGTATTCATAGATGCCATACTTCCATTTGTCGTTGTTGTTGCGTATGGTTTTCCACTGGCATCAGTCATGGATACACTTGCTCCTAAAATAAAAAACAAATTAAAAACTTGTCGTAAAATGACTGCATTTGTGTTTTTCTTCTTTTTTTTTAAATTACAGTAGGTATATAATAAGATAGAAATTACCATTAGTTGGTCTGTCTCTGTAACCAGGATTACCATATGTGGTAGCTTCAGCAGGTATTGAAACGCTTTGCGTCGGATCTCCGCCATCTCTTCTTGAAAATATCACATCGTAGAGAGCCATTACAAAAAGAATGGCGTTTAGAATTATTAATAATATCTGCAGAAAAATATAAAATATTGTACATAAGTCTGTAAAATAAAAATAATAAAAAAAGAAAAAAGATAATAGTAAAAAGACTATAAATGTTGCTGATATTATGACGTCTTCTGTGCATGTAATCATTAATTGTTATTATCCTCCACTGATGAACCAAAACAAGATGGAAATATTATATGGAGGTAAATTAGTCAATATCTACATAATTGTATCATTAGTCTGATTATTCTTTTTACCACACACAAGGTATTACTGTAACTTGATTTGTTAAAATAGATTAGTAGTTACGAAGAAGGTAGTCTAGGTAGGTCTTGCGCTATTTTGCAAAATTAGGTCTGTTTTGTATCTTCAGTGAAACACATTTGTTGACTAGACGTTCAAGAAATAATTTCTTAATATCGCATTTTAATTTAAGAATAGGAATTTTAGATAGAGAGAGAAATGAAAGTACATTTTTAAGTGCACAGACATCATAAATCTCGTTAAGTAGCAAATCATCTAGACGAAAACATGGTTGATTTTAATAATGAGCATTTTATTATTAATTCCAATATTTTACATTTTTTTGAAAACAATTTTCAACCTATTAATACCCAGACAGGCAACTTTCACGGCTACAATTTCTTCTCGTTAATTAAAATACAGTGCATGGATGTTGTAGTTAATGAATTTCCCAGTGCAGCTACCGCTAAACGTATTTTGGCCGCAACAAATTCCAAACATTATCCTGGTATTAGGAAGAGTATCGCTTATCGTCGATCTTCTATGGTCACATCTCGTTAAATCCGAGTCACAGATTGTGTTATCTTGACTACGTTAGTAACTTCGATGGAATTTCAGAAAATTTACCTATCCATTCCCGTTTAGCAAATTATTACCGTACTTGCATTTAATATTGTTTCCCAGCTATAGTGATGAGAGAGATTTTTATAGACAAGCCCCAGGTCGTTTCAGTACCCACAGTTCCGTACAGGTGAACTCTGGAGGTAGCCT
>VTPC01000792.1:89541-184742 GCA_011009095.1 Ignelater luminosus
AAAAAACATGTCTAATGAGGTCAAGTGCTCGTTCAGAGATTTTACAATTGGAAATAGTTTAAAGTTACAAATTCAAAACAGTGGGTCAACGCACTGTTACACATATACGTACAATTTTAGCTGAATCATTTTTTGTTAACTTAAGCTTCTAGATCATTCCCGTCAGTTCAATGCAAAATATTGCGTATGTAAATCAATTCAAAAGTTTCTTTTGTTTCCTTCGTAAATAAATTTAATGCGAATCGATAACCTCATTTCGATATCTCTGGAATTTCAAAATACAGCATTATGAACCTAAAAATAATAGCAATAATAATAGACCTAAAACATTTTGTTCTGTTTTATACTCGAGTAAAAATATGCATTGAAACGGTAATTACATTTATAATGCTCATTGTTGATGCAGAAAACAAAAGAAACAGGAATGTGTATTTTTAAGTTTCTATAAACGCAACAGTTATATATTATAGACAGAAACCTGTTGCCTACCTATTGAAGTCGTGATATCAAATTGAATTTCCCGGTGTTTCGCATTCACACCCACACGCCAGTCAATATTATCTACATTTATTTTACTGCAATTTTAAATAAAGCATTTCACTAACAATAAATAAGTGGTTTGGAAGAACGTTTTGAAATTAATAGAAGGAAACGAAATCTTGATTAATGACTGTCTGTTAAAATTATGATTAATTGTTTTAGCGAGTTAATTGTTTTAAACACCGCTTACTTGGTTATTTAAAGAAAATTTATATACTTTAAGGCAAATTTAAAATACAATTTATATTTGTTAGTTTGACGCCTGGATACTTTTGAAATGTTCTCGTATTTCTTATAAAATAAGGCCTGAAGAAAAAAAATATAAATACATTACTTGACTAATTGATTGATTTTCTAACTTTCAGTTAAACGCAAAAGCTTTAAATGTTTCTTTTAATTTAAACGTGCATTTATCATGTCACGGGGTTGACTGATACATTCAATTTGTGGTAAATTAGAAAACTAATTTCGCAAAGTCTACAGCAGAATTCAATTTGAAAAATAAAAACCTTGAAAGAAAAATTATTGACCCAAGAATACAGAAACAGAAAAATTGCTTTGATTATGCAATAACAGACATCTTGGAAAATTCAAGCAATTTACGTAAAAACTGGCCGCTACTGTACATGGAAAAATCATCAAGACACTAACATGGCTTACTTTTAATTAAGTTCTGCTCATTGACATTATTCTGATAGGTGCGAAAATATCTCTTCTAAACTATTTCTCAAAAGAAACAATAAATGTATAATTGTCAAAAATAATTGCCATTACAAAGCACATTCCTATAAAAACCTGGCAAACCAAGTCAGACTTGAATGATGGAACTAAATGTTTTTTTTTTTAGAACTCAAGGTGCTTTGAGGTGCAATTGATACTCCGTAAGGCCCAAATTGTCGGTTAACGCCGTATACAGCAAAAGTCGTGGATTTAATGGCGTTTTGAATGGAGGAAACCCGACGACACTTGTTTAAGACTCAGTACAACATGCATTTTCTGTCATTTGCCGATAAATATAGCATGGGTCAAGAAAGGAGATTATTTAGTTAGATTTGGTTTGTCTAGATTTTCAGAGTTTATCAGTTTTGCCTTAATGTTAATTAGGTATTCGTTGCAAGATCAACTCAAGTTGGTTTGACAGTTAACATGATTAATGTAAAATTCAAGACTAAGCAAAGCCGTAAAAACAGAATGCCAATCAACTACTTAGAAACCAATCACACATGAATTTGATCGATTTTATATTTACATATTTATAACATGGGAAAAGTCGCCAGCTCGTCATGCATAGGGTGGTCTGGTAGTCAAAAAAGTTAAAAGACGCTGTGACAAACCACAACCGCTGCACTAGTTTGTTTTCTCGTTGGATGGTGTTTAAAGAAGCCAAAAATACTTTCAGCCCAGTGCAACTTAAGTGTTGGTAATTATGTCAAAGTTAAGACTGTTTCAAAAGCATTTGCTAGACGTTTAAGAATTTTTGGTTTGCATTGGTCCGAGTTTATTTGGGTATAAAGCATTGCACTTCTTGCTTCATGTGCGATGTAAGGAATTAAAGCAAAGATCGAGAAAGCCAGATGGAATATCCAATACGAAAGAAAAAATCAGTTGACTAGACAAAACCAAGAGAATTAACGACAAGCATTTATAGTCTAGAAACTTTAAGATCAAAAAATCCTCGAATTCGGAATTAATAATTGTTATAAAGCTGGGATTGTGCACAATGGTCGTATTCATGTTCTTAACAATATGCTAGAAGTTTCTAATTCTCCCATATCGGCTTTCTGGGATTCCGGAAAAGTATAATCAAGCGCTGAAATTGATGTTACAAAGAAACGGTTGGGCCTATAATGTTCACTTAGTACTCAAACAAAAGAAAGACTGGTTTATAGCCCTGAGTACTTAGTGACTACACAACAAACTTTTCTTTTTGGCACCCTGAATGTTTTTCTATATCAAATATCAAGAATCTTCCTATAACAAACGTCTAATAGCGGAGTCACGGGCGATAAGGAAGGTTGAGATAGTACCGCGTACTAGCGGCATTTATTTTAAGACCTCTCGGTAAAAATGTGCTAAAGAGGATGCCAAAAACTTTCAAAACATGGCTGTAGAATATCATTCTATGGGTCACAGAATCACACCATTTACCCTTTCTTGCAGCCAGAATTATAGGTGATAATAGCACAAGTTGCAACTCCGTCAACAGTATGGCTGGATTCTCGAAAACCTGCAAAACCGCTTGCCTAAATTCGCGATGATGTTGTGGTCTACGACAAAATCGTTCCTGTGAATCTTGAAATACGTATGTTAAGATTCGAGCTATCTCTTAGAGTATCTGTCCTCTTAGACGACTTTTTGATGTTTTTTCCCAGCACTGCTTCTAAGAAACTTTCTTAAGCCAAACAGTGCTAGATGATGGTTATCATTTTCATACGTTTGCTTTGGACAAATAGCAAAAGCATACGTATTGTGGTGCTCGACAGGTACGAGACGAAGTTCACTAAAAATGAAGACCTGCAGTGCCGAGATTTGATGCGGATATCTACAGAGGTGATGTTTGACGGCAACACTTCCGCAAAGACATCCCAGCCAGATTCAGTCATCTGAAAAAATGGTTGTTGCGAATCATGTCCTTTGACGGTCAGAAGAGTCCTGGACATTAACGTGTCTGGACAGCAGGCTACGGCCTCAAATACTGACGTTCCTATGATGCCCGTCGCGTTTGCAAAACCATATAGCTGCTAAACCCTGGTACTAGCACTTCAAATAGATATATTTTTAATATCAAGGAAACTCGAAATAGTCCTGACGATGACGGTTTAAATACCGGATGCTACACAACATCCGTTCTGTACCAGCTGGGGAAGCAAAACACGTGAAAACTTCTCAAGAGTAGATTTGCAAAACTGAAATATTTGCAAAGATGGATATTGCGGAAAAAAAGTTCGTCGTAGCCCTTTATAACGATAATGAGACAACTTGGACTAGCCACAACTTGTTCTCTGTAAGGCAAGAGTAAAGTATCCTGTAGCGGCCTCATTTAAGCTGGCGGCTTGTTAGCAACATTTCTTCCGGGCATATCCTCAGGTGAGAACTTTAAGACTAATTATACGTCACTTTTGTCACTCAGAAGACTGGAAAGGGTAGATGTCATGCCCAAGGAGTCTGGTCCTCGCCTCCAAACGAGTGCAGGTACTCCGGCCTAAATTGCTGCATACTGTGCCAAAAGCACCAGCTTTAATTGCTCAAACTGTAGCATCTTGTTTAAAGAAAAATGCAAAAATTTATTCTTTAACTCACTATGCAAGTGTTTTAGTTCCAATTACACTTTTTCAGTATACCAGGTGTTCAAAAACTTGGAATTCCAGAACACCTATATGGGAGAATTAGGGACTCTTAGTATCTTGTTATGAACATTAAATAGGAACACTGTGCAAAGCTTTACGGTAATCTATTCCAGGTTCAAACTTAAAATTTCTGGGCTATGAGAATTAGCATGCTTGAAGAAAACAAGTGTCTAAAAGTAGGGAGTATTATTGTACGTTTACTAAATCAAGACTACCGTTACCAAAAATTTTGAAAATATCCACTTTGAAATTAGTAGTCTTGGGCAAACTTTGGTTGGAGTAGAGAAAACTAATTTGGCTGCATTATTTACTAAGTAGAGAGTGTTTCAAATACATTTGGTAAAAGCCTCTAGTAAAACAGACAGAGGTCGAAAGTTCAACATCACCTAAAACCAACCCGAACCGACTTTCTTCTCATTCTCAAAGAAGTGAAACTGTCTTCGTTGAAAATTACATTCGCTTCTGTCAAGACTAGTATTTATCCGCTGAGAAGAAGCTCAATTCCGTATACTACCTCTAAAGTTAGTGAGTTCCACAATACGTCAGATGCATCATCTTCAACTCCAGATGTCAGTGTAACCATTCGTGGGCCAGAATTAGCTCTAAAAAGAGACGTGACGTACAAAGTCATCACTTTTCTACAAAGGGAATTCTAGTTCCAACTTTATCACAGAGCAAGGTGGTCATCGAGAAAACACAGACTTGAAACGGGAAGGTATAAGTAGGAGGGGAAAATCGCACAACCATTCACTTCTGGAGTAAGAAAGGAGTCATCATCCTCTTAGAACCAAATACGCTTTTTGTTCTCGGCACTAACAAGAACTACATTCAGAAAGAAAAATGGATACAATGTGTTAAATGTGACCAATGCACTACGTCCAATTTGGGTGAAATTTCGGTCACGAGTATATTTTGATCTTGGATGATAGAATGAATGATTCTAAGATAAGTTTCAACAGATTCAGACGTGAAAAAGTTTAAATAACGCCCGTGGAACCAAAATACCCGAAAACCCGAATTTCGGTATTTTCAGTTTTTCTGGTGATTTCAACAGTTTTATTATCTGAGCGTTTATCTCAATACCTGATGACGTTAAATACCGATTTTCATTGAATTCCACCGGATAATTTCAAAGCAAATAGAATTTTTGTTAATCAAAAGGGTCAAGTTTGGACTAGCCTGGACACTTTGGGCGCGGGTTGTCGCAGAGTACTATTTAACCAAAACAATTCTTATTCTTTGTAGTGTCTTCCACTGCTACAACTGACTCGTTGCAGCAGTCGACTAAGAGATATACGACATCAACTATGCTGAAATTGTCACCGCCACGGAAGTTAGAACTTTCTGTCTGCTATTGCTACCAGTTCCTTTTTATTTGGTCATAAATATGTTCTAACCTCTTTCCCAGGGCTGCTGCTTGTGATGATGAAAATATTGAGTTTTGCTGGCGTGTTACTATTGACTCAGCTTCTTGCACAAAACGAGACATTATCTGAGGTGCCTCAAACGTCGTCCACACATCTCTGATAATTACGTTTGTACCTTTGACAGTTTATTTTTGGTGAATACTGCTAGTTTCTTTTGTGCGCTGCATGCTGAGAGTGGCATGCAGTGGTGAAGGTGTTATCCTCCAAACCTGAGTTTGATGTACGAGACGAGATTTCGCCTCAACCAGATAGAGAGCTCGCCTCTCCTATCCCCCCTAGCACAGCCTCCATCAGCAGGGGCTCTGGTGGATGGCCCCCAACAGAACCGGGTGAACTCTGTTGAGGCAAACTATCATGGAACGAGGTATCCATGATCTAAAAGTAAATAGAGTCTTTATTGGCCTAGGGCTTCGCCGTCGCCTTCTTCATGGAAGCAGTTACACAAGGAGTGTATTTTACGACGGTGGACTCCTTTCCTTGTGGCTGGTACCACTTCATCAGTCGATTAAGATGCAAGTTCTAACTTCCGTCGCGGTGACAATTTGAGCATATTTGATGACGTAATCTCCTAGCCGACTTGCTGCAACGAGTCAGTTGTAGCAGTGGAAGACACTGCAAGGAATAAGGATTGTTTTGGTTGAATAGTACTCTGTGCCAATCCGCGCCCAAAGTGTCCAAGCTAGTCAAAACTTGAAATTCAATGAAAATTGGTATTTAACGTCATCAGGTATTGAGATAAATGCTCAGATAATAAAACTGTTGAAATTACCAAAAACAAACCGAAAACACCAAAATTCGGGTTTTTCGGGTATTTTGGTTCCACGGGAATTATTTAAACCTTTTCACATCAGAATCTGTTAAAATTTACCTTAGATTCACTCATTCTATCATCCAAGATCAAAAAATACTCATGACCGAAATTTCACCCAAATTGGACATAGTGCAATGGTTTAATGAGAAGTGACAAGGATTGACAGCCTGCAGGTGAGATTTTAAATGCATAAAATGCAGCACAGAAAGTGATTAGGGATTTTGTCATATTGTATGAATAATGTTTCCTATCACGAAGTTATACCTGCACTATCACGAATTTACTCAAGTCGCACAGAAATTTCTAACACATTTTTCCTTTCGAAGTGTTGATATAATAAAATAAAAACTATCAGTATTTATTCAATAACTCTATTTCTTTTAATTCAAGTCGTAGAAGTGTAAAACCTTAATGCCATGAAATTAGCCAAGCTTGCTTTATTTATTGACTAAAAAATTGTACCTATCAGGAATAGTTATCGAGTGAAGTGTCAGAAGTTCATGCGACTGACTTATAGTAGCTTTGACCGAAACAAAATTTTAAATTTACAGAATCTTACATTTGAATAGGAATATAAGCTCGGTAAAGAAGTAAAAAAGATAATAGTTAGAAGGTAGTAGCAGTGTTTATGGGGAAGGTTAAGGGTAAGCAAGAAAGGCCTAAGTGTATCGCACTGAATAATTGTTTTAAAGCACGAAATTCAATGAACAATGTCAAGGATGAATACACAGTTCTTGAACTAAAGTGCCTTCTTTAGCATAACGAATGATAAATACATGACATGTAATAGTTACAAGAAACTTTCTCTATGCTCTGCACAATCAGGGCTCTTAACTTATTTATGATTGTTTGAAATAAACAAATTTTCTGTTTGGCGTTTTAATTTTGTATCGGGTTTGACTGCGATTTTTGTTATGTTTAATAAAGAAGGTAGACAAGTTTTCTCCTCGTTCAAATTTACTGGAATCTGTCAACTAATCAAACATGAGTAAATCAGACAAATTAAACTTGAAAAGTTATTTACCATAAAATAAAAGGTTTTACCTCTCCAAGTGAAATTTAATAGTCTGGAATTCCTTTCTTTACCATTTAAAATTCGTAAATTCGTTGCAATTCAAATTAATTTCCCACATGAAAGGCACTAACATGCAAAACGTGCTAATTTCAACAATTATTATTACTATACGGTGTCGTACTAATTCAAACTCGTAGGCATGCACGACATGATACATACAGTCCTGGAATATTATAGCATACCTCGTACTAACGTAGTGATTACAAGGATGACATCGTGCCTATGAATGTAATATTGCGTTAAAGCATGTGTCTCTTACCTGGGTGTATTACACAGTTACTGGCACGGAAACGCCATTCTCGTATAAATGCAGGAAACTCTACGTGCCACCTTTCATTTCTCCTCACCGTTTTTATGGTAGTAGATGTGAATCATACTATAATAGTAAATTTGAATTTTATTGAAGGAAATCTAAAATTCAGATTTTAGCGGAAAGTTAAATTACGGTAAGTTACAGTAAAAGCTTGAGGCGATCAGTACTCGGTTGCTATGCTAATGCTTATGGAATTTCTTAATAAGATCGGTTGATCCCTATTTGCCTATACGTTCTAATATACACAACTTGCTGTAACAATCTAAAACAATAGCTACAAAATGTATATCAATTTATAATAACGGAACAGTAGGTGATTATGTTTCAATTTTCAACATCTTTTAAGTGGAATTTCTAATCTTCTCATTCTATACTTCCTAAGATGCTTAAAATTCGCTTTTCAGCCTCCGCAAATGCTACTTTCGTAAAATAATTAATTCTAATTAATTGAAGACAATATTGCCTCTAAGTTAAAAGGGCTAATTAAAATTCATTCAAGTTTTGGGGCGTTCGATTTATTTTAAGACTTTGTTTTTTTTCAGCTGATAACAAAAAAAGGGGAGAAATGCCGCAGGTTGCTAATAGAAAAATAAATAAATGTTGCTCAGCATCCCAAATTTTTACTTAGCTGTAAAGATAAAACAAACCAGAGATTGTTTAACAATAAAAAACAAGATAGTAAAACAATATGTGTTGCACGATTTCATTATTAAACGCATTGCTTCAGTTTTATCGGCTTAAATAAAACGAATGATGTGAGTAGCCGACCGGTACCGGTAGCCGGAAACGTCGTGAAATTGCTTGTAGTGACGTTTACCGGTTTTTACAGTAAAGGGCGGTAGACTTCCAGTATTGTTTATCTGACAGTGATTCCACAATTAAAAAGTTGGTATTGTTTGTTTAATACTCAATCAGTACACCTACAGTCTGTTAGTCTGTTCGAACTAAACAAAGAGTAGCTAGATACAATACAATGATTTCAAAGAAATAATCCTATAACAAAAACAAGTTTACACCTTGTGGTTCAATGAAAATGAAGTTTCGAGTGAGACGCACAAATTTAAAAGCGTGCTTAGGAATCTATAGAATCTTTTAATAGCTCTGTTATATTACGCCACGGAAGTTTTAGCACCGTGAAAATCTGATTTTACACTTCATAGCACAGGATGCCCATCAAAGAAAGTTATCTACAATTGAAGTTCGACGTGTCAGAATTTTATTGTTTACAGCGAGGTACCTTAGATTTTTAATACGAAGCAAAAACAAATAGGTTATAGAAATTTCTTAAAAAATCGATATGAGTTCAACGATTCATATACAGATTGTCGACACACCGCTTCTTTGAGCAATTCTGCCCTTTGCTTGCATGAGATTCAGGACTCTCCAGTGCAAGGTGGCTGCTTGCAGGTTTATCTTCAGAAAATCTGTAAACTAGATCAGACCATTTTCTTCAAACATTTCACATCAGAAAACACACTTCTTCACGTGTATCTCGTTTGCTCTCGATGAACAAAATGTTGTCTTAACATTTTTTAGTAACAAAGCATTTTAAACTCAACTGCGCTTGCTTATTCAAACTTATTGTCTATATACCTTGGATTTGCTCAAATCCAGTCGAAAGTAGAAGACAAGTGTTTCTAATAAGGCTCTTAGTGAATATTTATACATCTTAGCAAAGTTTGGACAAGATAGACTAGTACTTAAAATTTCGTAAAGCTGACTGTGCAATAGAATCTTTAAGAACTCTTTGGATTGACCTACTTTCTTTTGATTTGTTCAAACCTAGCTCCCAACAGAAACCTGATATCTGACAGAACCCTTAAGAATTCCTTCAGACTGTTTTTGCAAAACGCCCAAAAAGAGACTGAAACAATTGTTTGCATACTTTCTGTCTATCTGAACTCTCTATCCTGGCATTAAATCTAATGAAATTGTACTATAAGCTTTGTCTTTGCTAATATCCACAGACTCCAATAGAAAGCAGTATGTTGAGGATGCTAATATCGGATCTTTTATACCTTTTGGAAAAGCGAACAAGATAGTTTAGTACTTCAAATTCTCATAAAAGCTTTCAAACTCTACTTCAAACAACGTTGAACAAATTGTTTTCTTCAAAGCTTCTGCATCTATCTCCAATTTGCTACATTTTCTAATAACCCTTCTATACTATAGATTTGTTGCCAGGGATCAACAATTATTATCTATTGCTACCTCACCTTTCTATCATACTATGTAATTCAGAAAAAACATTATTTAAGAACATCTGGTTCAAACATGCAAAAAATAATAAACGATAGAGTAATGCTTGGCACGATAGGGTACAGTGATGCCAACAATTTTTGTAAACCCTATAAGCAAATAGTCTGGAATCTTCTATAACCAGCTTGTAATTTTCCTTCTTGTTCCTCTTCATTTCTGTTTTTGGAATAAAATATTCATGACAAGACCTATCCTTTATATGTAAATAATGATGATGATGATGACCAGAACCAAAGATGTTGTGCAACTTTGTACAAAATGGACGAGGTGTTGAAACTAGAAATAATATTAGTAATAGATACAGAATCAGTAGTGCAACAAGTGGTGGTAACATGAACATGAAAGAGGCAGAGAACAAGAATGTAGTAGGAATTAAATAGAAGAGTCAAGTCAAGATTAACACCTTTCATGGCTAAAAGTTTTTGCTGTGTAACGACTTCTGGTATTGATTTGATTAAAATGTCTTTTCACAAAAAATAGAAAACAGTGTAACAGTAACATAAAGAAGGTCATAAGAACAGAGCCAAGAGCAAGTAGAGAAGGGTACGATGGCGAAAAGAAACCGTTACAGTTAATCAACGGTGAAGTTAGTAAGAATTATTGATTTCCAACTAGATAGCAGGTAGACACTATGAATGGACTTACGAACCTATTGCATCTAGCCATGACTATTCATTAACCCCTTTTGTACACGCTACTTCTTTGCACCATGCACTCAGAAGTGCCTTTGCAGCTCTTGGCTCGTTGTTAAGGGGTTAATGACTACCACAGATATTAATGTATTAACTGCGAAACCTATACAACGATCACTTGGAACTACCTCAGTAGGTCTTGGTTCGTTCTTGGAATAGCTAACAACCAACAACGATTACTTGCCTCCACTCTGACAGTTAACTATTTGGGAACCGCCTCGACAGTCTTGGATTATGGTTTTGTAAGGTTAATGACTTCCACGAATGTTGATGTAGTAGACTGATAGCGCATGTAAGTTTTAGTTTTAGAAATTTTACTATACTCTGCTGGCCGCAATTATTACTACTCGGTCATTCGCTCCCTGATCTTTCTGACAAAATAGAAAAGGAACTAGACGACGTATCTGCCAATATTTTAGCCATGTAAAACTGCTAATTTTCACTGAGTCACTAGTTTTGACAATGTAAACCCTTAACTGTAGAAACAAAAATGTAGGGTTTTGAAATATCCATGAAGTTGGTCAGCTATTGGTTTTTGGGACTTGGTAAAACCGTGCAGACGAAGAATCTTTAGTAGACAGTTAACAAACGTGTAATACGTCATTGCTTGTTTAGCTCTGATTTAGCTTTTCTGGTTCTCATTAATCATGAATATGAAGGGTATAAAATTGGAGACGTAAGATTTTACGTAAGTAATATTAGCTGTTTTGAATTTTTCTGTCTTCCTTCAAGCGAGTATTTCGAGATACCGGATGGTCTTCTTTATGGCTAGCATTATAATAAAAAAGATAACCTCTCCAGACAAAAACTCATTAACAATATGTTTTTCGTCATTTTTCCTTTATGTTTGGCAATAACTGAAATGCGATTTAATATACTAAATGATGACTTTTAGTTTATTTAACATATACAGGGAAATGTTAGCATAAGATAGAAATAAAATCTAGAATTAGCTTTTATTTATTGTGTTGCATAAAATCAAACCTCAAAAAAAAAAATTTTACTTCATAAATATTTAAAAGATATATACAGCAGTGAAAACGACAGCTTTTGTACCCTCGTCATAACCAACCTACTCACCGTCAGTTAAAAAAGATAAGCTAAGCTTTGATCCTACAGTATTATTATTAAAACTCTCAAAAGATTTTATATTTCTATAACGTTAGTAAAGCGTAACATCACAGTATTTTGCTCCTTTTTGTAAGCTAAATGAAAGTCTGGCGGTGGTGGAAGATTCGCTGAATGCTGAATCACCAAAACCAGATATAATTAGTGATAGTGTTACAGTAAGAGCTTTTCTGGAAATACAACCTTTAAGCTTTTATGAATTCAGCTTCATATGCCTGCAGTATTTGCTAATATTTTCAATACATTTCTAACATGACTTGCAGCAAATAAATATTTTCGATAGCGAGACTATTACTACAATATGGTAAAAACTTACAGTCTGAAATGACCGCAATCTTCTGCTAATTTCATTAATAATAAGAAAGTCTTTACAACACTCAACATATAATAATAAAAATTCATACTAGAATATAAAATTATTGCTTGAAATAATTTTGACATCAACAAGATATTAAAGTTATATCTGTAGCTATTATTTACAGCTACACAGTTGCAAAATCAAAATTGATTACAGTCACATTTCAAACAACGAAATTACGATTGGTTAGAAAAAAATGAAGTTACTCACATTAATAAGCACTAAACGAGCAGTTCACAATATATGTCTACAATACAATATGTATTTTATAAGTACAGGAAGGTCATGCCTGCAATTATTTTTAGAATGTTCTAACTAACATGCACATGTTGCATATTGCTCTGGTTAACAAAGTAATTGATTACTATTCTACTTGTCTTAGTAATCTCATTGTTAAATCAATTCTAGTAATCTAGCTTCATTCTTGCCAGCTTTTATCTTTTTTTCTAAATAAGTGTACTACTCTTACAATGCAACTATCGCAAGTTATAATCTTCGTTAGTTAAATTACTAATTAATAATTTTAGTTAGGACACGCCGTACTTTGTGCTTTATTTTTCTAGTTCACAAATACTATCCCACGTACAGTTGGACATACAGTATAATGTATTTCAGCTTTCTAACGGCTATTCCGGTGGGAATATTTCTTTCCGATATTTTCCCAAAGGGAACTCTGTAAAAATCTTTGTAATTAGGGCAGACCGGCGCCAATATTTCTAGAAATTTGTTTCAAAATTTATTATACTGATAAACAGTCGGTCGCATTCCTGAACTTTCTTAATCAGAAAAAGATCTATAAAAGAATCCATTCATCTGGGAGGGATTAAAGCAGTGGATCCCTTGTGATTAAGCTAAAAATCCCTTTAGGTTCAGTTAAATTCTAGTAGTTTAAGTCACGAAGTTCAAGAAAACCACGACCCAAAGCCTAACGTGTAGTTACAGATGTTTGAACACAGTTAGTGTAGTACTAAAAATGTACTCAAAGAGAATATGGTCTTTAGAGTCATTTGTCTCGACGCATAATAGAGATAAAATTTGTTTTCATTTGCAGACTCAATTAAAACTGAGAAATGTTGTTTATGTAGTATTTGAACTCTTGCACTCATTGTTTATTGTAGAAATCTTGTATTCTTGTGTCTCACATGTTGTAATTCACAGCCCTATCAGTATCAATTATAACCTTAGCGGTAAAGTAAGCCTAATTTCTCAATTTTCTGCCACCACCTAAAGTATTGACCATTTTGATATTAAATTTTGTCCACGGGTTTGAAGGGTCATACTTACTGTCGTTCTCAGGCTTTGCTGAGATCTATTTATTATCCACAGCATCTTCAGGACATTAATATGACATGGAGCTTTTTCGACTTCTGATCTTGACTTTAAGTTTGATAATAATTGAACTGGCATCTCCACAGAAAATGAGAGATGAGCTTTTTGGCGTTTGAATTGGGTGACTTAAAACGCACATGACGCGTTTTTTCTTTGGTTGCCAAGTATATAATCTAGCTGTATTTCATTAAATTTCGAAACAATTTTTAAAATTATAACCAAACTAAAATCTAAAATAAGTAGTTTTGATGACTTATCCTTAAGAATATAAGGACTTAAGACCAGTTAGTATCTTGTCATACTTTTGTCAAAAGTTTTGAAGAAGACAATTGAACGTCAATTACAAGAACAACAGAATAGTTATATCTTATGTGGAAATTAATTAGGTTTATGATAACCATTCTCCTTTTAGTGTTACAGATGAGATTCTGAAAGTAGCTAATGAAGGTTGACTTGCTATTTTTATACGCAAATCTTGATTCTAGTAAAGCGTTTGATATTATAGATCGTAACGTTATGATTACAATCATGAATTATATATACAGAGTTAATTGAGAGTTGAGTGGGTTTTATATGGTTATCTAAAGGAAATAACACAACGTGTAAGGTAGTCCGAACAATTATCCGGCTGTGCTGCATTATCTACACGGGTACCACAAGGTTCTATCCTAGGCCCATTTCTTTTTGTATTGTACACCAACAGATCTCCGATGCTTGTTAAAAACTGCGTTACATTTATGTATACAGATAACATTTAATTATTTTGTTTTCGCGCGCAGATCTTCAGCTTGCCTTAACTAACATTAACAGTGATTTGAATTCACTAATCTTAGCATCTGTTAATAATTTAATCCGCCAGAATCATGCGTGTTATTATTTGGTAACAATATTATTATTCCAGCATTAAAACATCTGGGAATGCAAAGCATAACCACAACGAACTTCTTTATTACTTTTTTTCAAACTTCGGCGGCCATTTTGACCATGTTTCCGAAGAGTTATCAAAACAAGAAGACACTACGTGGTTTTTAGTTTTTGAGGTAGAATCCAAATCTAAAGTCAAAATTTCAAAATTTGACAAAAAATGCGGACAGACAGACAGACTTCGTAAATTCAGTAACGACTCTTCGGAGTTCGTTGAAAAGAGATCAACTTGACAATTAATAATGAAATCCTGGTGATCAACAAAGTAAAAACCCTTAGATTTAGCTATACTGTTGTCGTTCGTCCTGGTTAATACAGGTGGTCCTGTCGCTTTGGTCAGTTTGGCTCAGGTCGAGCGGAGACCACCCTATCCTAGTATAGTTCAAAGTGGGGCTGAATTACCGTCTTCAGGGTATGCTCTATGGGTAGTTCCGGTTACCGATCTATCAGAATCTCCACACTATCACAAAAACCGTTTCACAAGCCCCCCCTGTTCCTCATCACAATGTTCACGTGTAATGGCAGCGTTCTAAGAAGAATCGCTTGTTTGCAACCAAACCACTACGACTTGTTTTGCCGATTTCTTTACTTCGGCAAGAAAACCGCCATTTTCAAATCACAACTTGCTACTCTACTACCAAACTACCAAATCATGATAAAAAAGACCATCAAGTGAACCATCCTGAAAAGTCGATCACCATCTTGACTAAAGGGGAAGAGGTCCTATAAAAGTGTTGGATAATAAGATGCCAGTAGCCAAACTGAAATTCACGACACATAACTAATTCATGCCTAATTTTTTTATATGGGTAGCTCCCTTAATAAGGTTAATCGAGGGCGAAACTCGACCGATATTAGTTGCTGCGCCTAGGTCCATCAGAAGGCTAATAGAGGGTAAAGCTAATTCAGTCTCTATAAGACCGTAAGGTACCGCAGGTACCCCGCCGAGGGCAACGCCCGATTATTTTCTGTGCATAGTTTCGTCGAGAAGGTTAACAGAAGCAAAACCCGATTCTAAATTGCATCTTGGATCCAATGTTTATATTATAATTATATCATTACTTTGATGAAGGCAAAACAGGGCAATGTTGTATGTCAGCAGACATACCCTGTATATTTTTGTAAATTTAATTTTTATATTGGCTTTATTATTTTAATTTCTGCTACAAAGAAATGTTCTCATTTATTTGTCTACGGGATTTTAAGGGTGTCTTAGGCAGCTACACTAATGACTTACCAGAAAATACTTAAAAAGAAGAAAAACGCATAAGCGCGATGGTGCCCATCCTATGGGCGGACGCCTGACAGAACCGGCATGCCAGTAGGAGGACGATGTAGACCGGACGAAGTGAACCAACACAACTTTAGTTTACTATTAAAATTGATAATTTTCAGTAGCCTATTTACATATTGTACAGACATCTACAATAGTAATGTCCCAATTACAAACAAATAAATCAAAATACTACTCTGATTTTAATTACAGTATAAAAACAATTAGCAAATAGAAAAACTGATAAGAAAATTAAAAGCTTTATAAACGAGCTTTCATTAATTAAGGTTGGGGATTACTTTTCTGGGTGACTGCACATCCATGAGTTTTAAAAAATTCTAATTTTACTTGAATTTCAGTTTGATAAACATTGTGGTTTTGAATTATGGGAAAAAGGCGTAGACGTTTCTTAAAATCTGCAGACAATAAAAATAAATTCAAGCTATAATCTACTACAGCCATAATCAAACAGATTGACTAAATTTGTTTAAGAAACGAAATCTTCGTTTCATACCTTTATTTGAATATTTCTATTGACATTACTTTACATAACATAATATAAATTAATTGATAACTGTTAGTGAAGCTACTGAATGGAATTTCACATAAATTATACATTACATAATTTCTACAAGAACAAAATGATGCTTTCCGTTTTATTTACACCTATTAAACATTATCATTTCCTATAATTTATTTATTTAAATTTCAGTATACATAATACATTCTAACTGCATGCAAATGCACTACAAGATCTAACGGTACTTAATTACAGAAATATTCTTATGGGGAGCGAACCATCTGAAGCATGACACAATACTGTTGAAGAGTATCTAATATAAAAGAAGTCAGGTCGTTGACATTTGCAAATGGGAGGTGATGTTAAATTTATTCAGTGAATATTTTGTTGATAAAAATGTCGTTTAAAATAAAAGACATGTAGTTACTTACTGGAATACTTACCTTTTCACGATGTTTTCCGCAAAGAAACAATAGTCATGAAGGTTAACTGTTTTTCGATAAATCATAGTAATTCTATTGTAACCAAGCTGCAATGCATGATGAGAGTAACTTTGCGTGCAGAAAGAGAATGTCTAATTTAAAAGAAAAATCTAATTCAAGTGATTATTGTTCATTTGATTTAATAGCCTGTTTGCAAGATTCTCTTAAATAAATATGTCAATATTAATTTTCACATACGTAAAATTTTTTTCTATGTTCTTACTTATATATATTTCACAATATTGATTTATTCTGAGAACAATATTTACATTCTTATACATGGAAAATTATTAAGTTTATAAATTAATCACAAACCTTCCCCGCGTCACTGATTCTCTGTATCTGCATAAACATGTACATAGGTGTATATCTATGAAATGAGACTTTTTTTTTCAATTTTAAACGTTTATTAACAAAAAATGGTTACAAATTTAATCTTCAAAATAATAGCCATCGCTAGCGACACATTTTACCCATCTCTCAGGCAATTTGTGAATGCCGCGCCAAACAAATTGGCCGTCTTTGGCCGTAAACCAATCATCGAGCCATTTTTTGGCTTCTTCGTGAGAATTGAAGCGCTGCTCGGAAAGTGCGTGGCCCATCGATGCAAACAAATGATAATCGGAAGGCGCCAAGTCTGGTGAGTAAGCCGCATGCACCAGCGGTTCCCAATCGTACGTCTCCACCAATTCCCGGGTCGCTCTTGTTCGATGTGGTGGTGCATTGTCATCAAGAAAAATTACTTTGTGACGCCGATCGGCATATTCTGGGCGTTTTCGGTGTATAGCGCTGTTCAAATCGGCCAATTGTCGTTGGTAGCGTGCACCGTCAACTGTTTCACCTGGTTTTAATAGCTCGTACCAAATCATACCATGCTGATCCCAGAAAACACACAGCATTGCCTTGCGGCCGAAGCGATTTAGTTTGGCCGTTGATTTTGGCTTGTGGCCGGGCGGACCATACGATCGTTTACGCTTGGGATTGGAGAAATACACCCGTAACGATTCGATGCAAAAAAGACTTCCTTTTGAACCGGGAGAGCAGCATTTCACAAGTGGTTTTTCGGTTCTCTTGCTGCCTTTCAGTCAGTTCATGCGGCACCCATCTTCCGACCTTTAAAATCATGCCCATGTCTTTCAAACGTTTGCAAATGATTTTTTGGGTCACTCCCAACTGCTCTGCCATCATTTCTTGCGTTTGACCATCATCTTCATTCAACAATGCTTGCAATTCGGTGTCCTCAAACTTTTTCGGTGGCCGGCCACGTTCCTCGTTCTCCACGCTAAAATCACCACTTCGGAATTTTGCAAACCACCTGAAGCACTGTGCTCTGCTTAGAGCATGTCCACCGTAAGCTTCTATAAGCATTTGATGAGCTTGAGAAGCGTTTTTCTTCAATTGATAACAGAAAATCAACGATGTCCGCAAATCGTAGTTTCAAGGCACGAAATTCGACATTTTTAAGAGCGAAAAAAATGCGTTGTTGTATGAAACATCACAAACAATGAATTGAATATTGTTGACAGATGACAGACGAAAGAAATAAGACATTTAGGACAGTTTAAAAATACTCCTAGCGACATCTGTGGTCTAATAGCTGAAAGTCTCATTTCATAGGTATACACCTGGTATCAATACACCATACTTTTCTTAATGAAAACAATACATTGCTCCTTTCACAGCAACCTATGTTTGAATAAAGTTGTCACAGTAAAAAACCTGTAAAATCGCAGTTTCAACTTAGAATGTTTATTGTCAATTTGTTTTGCAAGAAAATGAAAAGACTTGATAAAAATAAAGCCGGTTTTCATTTACCCAAACAAAGAATGTAACAACTATTGTACTACTAACAAAAGCATATCAACAGGTAAAAGTTTTTTGCAAAGATTTCCATTAAACTTAACTGTAGGATGCTTTATGAGTAGGATTAAAAAATTAGATTGTTATTAATCACTTGAATAATTTCCAAAGATTTTGTTTGACTTTTAAATGGTCAATAATTCGATATTAAAAATGTAGAACGATTTTTTGCTTCCTACCAATGTTTTCAATTTCTGTATTTTAGAAACAGAATGGAAAAGAAAAAAAATTGGAAAGTCATAACTATTTAAACAATGAGAAATGCATTGTTTTAAAGGTAACTAGATATAGAAATCTAATAATTCCTAATTTGTAACAAGTAAAAGGCGGGCAACGATTTGTAAAATTTGCAAACCATTCATTTTCTTCAT
The DNA here is from genome assembly GCA_011009095.1 of Ignelater luminosus. Taxonomy (NCBI): domain Eukaryota; kingdom Metazoa; phylum Arthropoda; class Insecta; order Coleoptera; family Elateridae; genus Ignelater; species Ignelater luminosus. Next base: position 108,251 of record VTPC01000792.1, read on the forward strand.
AAAGTTTACACCTTCCGTTCCATTTGTAGTAAAAGTTGTAATACTAGAATACACTTTTTTTCTTTACAGAAGGTCAACGCAATAATTAACTTAACTAGTGAAATGGGTCAGTTAAGTGACACAGATGAAATAACTCAATTATTAAGGTGATGAGTGATCTCTGGCTCAAAAGTGCGTCATTAATTATTTTTAGAGTTTAAAGGTTTTCCACAGCTGATTACTTGAATCATTTGTAAATTTAATTACCCCTTACAACAAGTTTTATTCATGCCTTACAGCTAACTTCAAAGTTCATTCATGTTTTGTTGTGTTTGGTTTACTATTTTAAAGTTTCCTTTATAAAACCTCAGTTAAAAGTCCTGGGAATGTTTCATTTTAAAATTGTTTTTTCCAGACAAACAATTGGATAACAAGGTGTTAATAACTTTTTTCTTCTTAAATGATATCTGCATAATTTTGTTTATTTCTATCCATTACTGGTGTTTTCCGGCATTAAGTACATTATTAACTAGAAGAAGCCCACGCAACTTGTTAGGTGTACATATTATAAAGAAGACAGCAAGAAAATAGACGAAAACGTTATTTCATTAAGTTAAAATGTTAAAATTTGATTTAATTTCTTATTAAGAGCAAAATTTTGTGAAAAGCGTACTAGAGATATTTTACTTGAAGAGGTTATATAGCTGAAAATTAGTTTTTAATTAATACTTAATATCAAAATATAAAATAACAAAATATAGCTAGTTCCAGTCGGTTGCCTTTAGTCGTGGTACTACCAAACCATTTATGTATTAAAACTAATCCAATCTTCGATAACTATACTCTAACCTTTATTTATAAAGAAAAAAAGTACATATTAGGTACTTAACATATTATGCAATCTACAACGCACTTACTGTTTTTAATAAATGCAAACAAAATACAAACAAAAACGGATTATGTAGGGAGACCCATAATAGCTTCTACTAATAGCCGAAATTTGCAAACTCCAAAGTTCCAACAAACGTCTGGAAAGTTTTTAACAATTTCCCCAGGAAATGGCAAAGGACTTGTTCGACTGTTTTCAGATCTTTTCAGACGGTGATGGTGTAATAACCCGTTTAGTGGTAATTAACAGAAAACAAGTAAAGTAGAAAATGTTTCCTTTTGATGCTTCAGTTTACTTATTCGAATTCTGAAAACAACGCAAAATATCTGGGAACTTCTTTTCTGAAATATTTGCCAGTTATTTATTTGTTAAGATTTGCTCGAATATCATAGAGAATGCCCCTAAAGTGAAGATGTAATCTATGCAACAACCTTGTTTGGGATTTTCTCTAAAAATCAACCAAGATATTTATTCATTTGTTATTATTCTTTCTTTTTAGAATGTGGAAATCATCTTCTGCAGCCTGCAATAAATCAGTTTTGGAGTTATCCGAGAAAGCTTGTATACTATAAATTTATGTTGGTGAAGGAAAAAATAAAGAATGTGATGAAAATGATGACTAAAATAAAGAAAGATGCCAAGAAAAATATTATTGACATAAAATTCTCTTGATTCAATTTTGTTTCTATTTTTAGACGTTATTTTTCCATACCATGGTATAAATAGTCCGGAGACTCATATCAGCCTTCCCTTCAAATCTGAGCTAGTAGAACTCAAACATATTTGCTAGTGATTTTTCATTTTGAGAGGTTTTAGTTTTGTGCATCATAGCATTGGAGAACGATCGTGCCAAAGAGCAAAAATGCCCTTATTTAGTCGTACCCTTTTTTCAGATCTCAAATATTACAAAGCCAATGTCGATTGTTCTTGGACACATAATCCTTGTGGAGCCCAAAAAGGACTATACACCGTCATCCCTTTTTCCGATAGTGCAAAAGTACAGAAACTTTGAAAGTTTGATTGTGGACACTATATTAGGCGGTTTATCGGTATTGTTTTAAGCTAGACATATTTTATAGATGTGTTTAGAACTCAAAAGGTATTAATCAAAATAAAAATGAAAACATCTGACAAAAAACTATATTTAAAAGTGGAATATTATTTTACAATAAATGGTTTTGTGTTTTTTACCAACTGCTCTTTTAAAAATTCTAAAAAATAAAAAAATTAAAAAAATTTTCAAATTTTTAAGCAAAGATTTATAACATAATTGTTTTTGGTAATTTCACTAAGCATTTGGCAAGAATGCTCAAATATCATACTGTGATGAAGCAGGAACCTTGTATAAATGCAATAATGTTGTGAAACGTGTGGGAGGCGGATATAAATGATTTTTCAGGACCACAATTTCCACATGTGCGTACTGTTGAGGTGGAGTTCAGCAGTAGTTGGTAGTAGCAAACGTGTCTGTGGGTAAAAGGGGCTTTGGTTTCCAATCACGAAAATCCCAGAAAAATAAAAAAAGGGAGCATACACCCGACGGCGATAGTCCTGCCGTTTTCCAGGGCAATCCGAGTAAAAATCCCGGTAAAAAGTAGAATGAGCCCAGCTTAACAGTGGAAAGGGAATCGACCGGCGCGATGGCGGTTCCCAGAAATACAGTAAAAATTGCATTACAATGTTTTTCTAAGTTTGGCAATTTTCATCTTTAAGAGTATCGCTTTTCAAGCTTCCTTTGTGCACATAAAGATTACGTTTCACTTGAAAAAGGAAAACTTAAAATACGTCTGCGTGCAGGTTTTCTAGCAAAAGCCGCAGAAATGGAAAAACACTTAAGCTCAGTCAAAAACTACTAAAAAGGGATCTGCCCAATAGGCTCACAACAAAGGGAATTACGAAGCTGCAGAACTCGCAAACAACTTTTTTTAAGTGGCGGTCAAAAACAAGAGAAACGCGGCGGTGGTGTTGCGGTTTTTTGTTTGCAGTGCGACAAGGTTTCGTGAAAGAGGGCTAACTTAAATTTAAAGGGAATTAAACCTCAAATTTAGTACTCCGTAGAAAACAGAAGGTGCTTCGTGGCAAAAAAAGCGTTTCCCTATTCACCCTAAGTAATTTTGTCCTTAGTACTAGATAGAAACCCTAAAATCACCAATATGACATGAATTTTGTTTATGTTATACAATCCTCCCCCCCTACCTGGCAGTTAATCCCCAAACATTATGGGGTTGTTGAGGTTACTCAACTGAAAAATCATTTAACTTTGTGTACAACTGTACCCCTTTCGTAATTATTGACTACTAGTAAATAAAGTGCTACAGAAGGGGTGACAAGTCGATCTAGTCCTCGGCTCCAAATCAAGAGTTTTTGAAATTTTCAAGATTTATTTATTGAAACGTTTTGGCTTTTGAATTGTTTTGGAACCGATGCTATATCATAGCCTATTCTCTTTCTCAAATAACAAAAAAATTATATGCCGATACGATTTTGTGTTCCGGAGATACAGACAAGATGTTCTGGCCTGGTTTCTACTCTCCTTTCTAATTTTTGTTTTCTACCGAAGGTATGCTTCACAACGTTTCAATTAAAAATGCCAGATTTCATCCTTCTAACTCATTTGGTTTTCTCGCTACGAATATTTTTATCTAGATATGAAAGATTCTCTATCGTCTGCATCGTAAACGAGAGAATCTTTTTTTGGTAACGACTTAAAGACTCTTACCTCATTTACCACAAATGCTTCAACAACTTTGGACAGTTTAAAACAATGACGAGAAAATCCCCAAATACAACGAACACACTTGAAATTCTCAAGTTTGAACATTGAGCTACACTTTTCTAAATAATAAGCTTCGTAAGGTAATTACCATACAGATAGTTTTGTTTCAATATTGCACGCTATTTTCTAGATATCAAAAAACAAGAAATTCTAAATAAAATTTCTGACAGCCTGTATCTTGGAAAAAAGTAAGTATAAACTAAATTTCAACTCAGGAATCTGCGGTTCTCAAAGACTTCCTATAATTATAATTAAATAAGTACGATACTTATAATCACTGATCTGTATACTACTGATTAGATAAAAATTACTAAAAAACTGTTTTCGAGCAGATTTAAGAAAGTTGAAAAATTGTCTTAAAGGTTGAAATTCTGAGACATTCTTTAAAGGTTGTCAAAAAGAGTTATTAAAGTAAAATTTGAATCCTTTAAATATCTAATGCTTCTAGAGTTTTGAATGCAAATAGAAAATAATTTAAATTTTATGGAACTGTGCATGACACATAACAGACGTGACGAGAATAGTAATATCTCAAGTTTTTTGCTGCAGGGAAGTTTGGAGCTCTATTAAATTCAGTGCTGCATTTTCCACGTACTATTTATTTTTATCTTTATATTACTAGTAGGTAAATAACAAATTGAAACTGCTACTTACAGAAATTCTTTACTAAGTTCTTTTTTAGCAAAAGGGTGTATTTATTATATTTTTAATTATTATGTAAATTTTGATGCAAGCCTGATTTTCTTTTGTCGTTTTGCCATGTGTGTGTATATAGTATGTACACTTAATATCTGCTGCATCAAGTTAATTAAAACTTACTAGGAAAACTCGCAGAAGTTAAAGTTTCAATCTATTTAGTGCCCCCACGAGCTGAAATAAATTGCCGAAGCTACGATTATGAATTTCGTTCCCATGTTCTTATAGAAAAGTTAATTAAGAAAGAATCGATCATAATTAAAAAGTTTATTAAAGTTCATACACACAGCATGAAAATAATGAACAAAAATAATTAATAATATCATTAAGTGTGTGCGCTAAATATTGTAAATCGTAAATAATGTGTACCATCTAAAATAGTTTAACTTAGCTCTTACAAACTCGTTGTTATAGTAAACGATACCATCAAATACGGTGATTATTACAAAATTTCAGATTCTTGGGAAAAAGTATCCTGGAGCCTTAGGAGAAATCAGATATCTTTTCGGGAAAGCAGAAAACGTTCATTAGCAAACATTAATGGATCTTATGTTAGTGAAATTTATCTTTCAAGTTTGGTTCGTCTTATCGCGAGAGTGAGAGTAAAGCACGTTTTATATTTGAATTTTTTCTTTTAATCAATTTAGCCGTCATATACAATCGTTGGTTGTGTATTTTATGCAATTTTTTAATTTTAATATTGCTTTTTCTACTATACAGGGTGGTCAGAATTTCATTGCTATCTTACAACTCCTTTGTTTAGAATGAAAATAAATTTTAGTGCCTATATTATTTTTGCACAGTAATAACGGGTCTGACAGAACGCGTCATACGATCTAAGTGGCACCAAGTGCCACAATTGCCCACCCTTTCTTTAAGAGTTTATGTGTAGGTCTTTGATTAGACATTGTATTTTAGAAGCTTTTTAGTAGTTTCTCTTAATGTTGTACCTTACCTCAACTTTTCTTAAAATTCAATTCTTGGCCCAAAAAAATTGTAAGAGATTTGTTTTTTCTTCATTGGCGCAGTATGTACGATTATGTTGTCAAGGGCGCTTAGTCATAAGTAAGATGGCACTCTGTGCTAGCTGCCAACAAACTAACAATGAACCCCACAAACCTTACAATTGGAACTAATTAGCAAACTTCGGCATAAACAACAAATTCTAATTTGGAGAAAGGCAAATTATGACCAAGCATCTGATTTCCCTATTGATCATGCAACATCTAAAAGCACACTCTGAAACTTGTTTAGATAGATTTGGCTATTAGTTAGAATCTTAGAGGAAGAGGGTTTTAGGAAAGAAGAAAGAATTACGATTATTGGTGCTGGTGCAGACCGCGTGGTCGCAGCGAGTTAATTTATGATCTTTAGTACTAAGTGTGGTGTCAGAAAAAAGATTTTTGCGCCCTTAAACAATACAGCGGTAGAGACTTGCGCTTCCGTGATAATGCGCCTAAGGCAGTCACATATAAGTTTAACTTCTAAAGCTGGTCCTGATTATCATATTTTTCTTATTACTCTAGTGTGTTAGGTTAGGTTAGTTTCTAGAAATGGAGCATAATTACATCTAACTCACAGGACAGGATAATCAGAAGTTGTGTTGTTTAAAGACTAAGTGACCAGATCAGGCCAGACCAAATTTTCTGAAATTCGTCCCTATTTACATTTATGGTCTTTAGTGGGATTTAACAAGTTACCCCAAAAAAATATTTGCAAGTAATCAGTCTAAGAGAAGAGGTTTAGATATCAGGGTATACAATTTTCTGTCTTAACCTTAACATGCGTTTAAACAAAAAGAAGCTAAGATAAAAGAGGTATGGATGTAACTGGGTACCCAAAAAGGAACCTAATGTATTAATATCTATCCTAAAAAATTAGTTCAATTTAGTTCTTATAAGAATTATCAAAACTCGATTTTTGACACATCAAGCCCCTTTCTCTGCACCGGTTACAAACTGCCTGTTGTGAATTTAATGATTCTTCAATTATTTATTTGGTACTACATCTGATTTTGAAAACAAAATATTTTCTTAAGGTAACACCATCCTTTTGGTCCTCAACCAGTTTCCAAACTGTGTCTATTGTCTTCAATTCCAGACAGTTCTGAATGATATTTGAATATCAAAATATAAAAGTTTTTGGAGGTGATTAAAATGTTTTGTCTGACACTGTTTAGCATTATTCAATATTATCGAATCATAGTCACGCTTGCGATAAGCAACTTCATTACAGCAGTTTACTTTTGCTTTGAGCTCCCAAAGCGCAAAAATGGTTTGCAAAAACAAACTAAAAGTGTAGTTTCCGTTTATTTGATATTTAAGATGAAATCCATTGAATAAGTTTGGGTTACCACAGAGCAGAATTCAGAACAGCTTGATTTTTAACCAGTTTCTTCTAAATAATTCTTCAAAATAAATTTACAAAAAATATGTTTACTAGGTACTAAAACACTACTTTGAGAAAGAAATAATACCTATTACAAACAGTTTTAATTGGTACTAGGTTCATTGGTTGAAACGATTAATATACAAGCGTATTTCACACCTAGAGACATCCAAATTAATTTCCTTTAAAATTCGACAATTTTTTAAGTTGATATATAACAATGTATTAAGAGATTAGCTGTACAGATTTAAAAGTTAGGTGGAAAAACAGCTGACACTGAAATTAACCTTTTAATCAATGATATGAGAATCGGCCCAGGTGGTACAGCGGTGAAGAGACTTGTCACACATACATTCTATGTAAACACCACAAAGAGAGTGAAGCCACGCTGAAACGACATAAATTTGAGTATGGAATCGAGAAGAAATATGACATATGGCAATATGACCGATATTTACTTTATCCATGAATCCATAAAAGCTATTCGCCCCAATTAATATGACCATAGTAGTTGGTACCCAAACTGAACAGAATACAATAATGATATTTGGAAGGGGGATATCTTTGATATTCCTAATCATATCAATTCCAAAATTAATCTCAGCACACGGAATGTTTTATAGAAAGATTGCCCTACTCACCTTGTTTGCATTTGCACTTCTACAATAGTTAACTTTGGTCTTTAGTCTTGAAAAATAGCATGTATGGAGATTTGATGTATAAGAGGAATTTCTCCAGAAAAGAAGAATTTTTTGAGAATTTAAAGAAGAAGAAGAAGAAGAATAAGCATGCAATGGTAACTTGATGATTATGGAATGCTGCACTTATCAATTGACTCCAAAACCTGAATATCGAATTTGCTACTTCTTCGCTATCCGGCATACGAGCTGTACTATACTTGATGATAAAGAGATTTTGTAAGCACAAAGTTTATTAAATTAAGTTTTGAAAAATCTGATTTTGCTCGAAAACGGCGCATCCTCTATAAAAATACAACTTCGTTCCTAAAGACAAAATTGACATCGAAAACAAAGACGATCTCAGTAATATAAACCTACAAATGCGCCATTCTGTCTTTGTTTTTATAAAATAAAATATTAAAATTTTAGTTATTGTCGTTTACCTGCACGATGGTACCTTATTAAGTAACTTACTTTTAATATTTTCGAATTCTTCGAAGCGTATCCAAATAGTGCTATTTTAGCTTTAGTGAGGTTACACATACATTATACAGCTGAGACAATTCAAGTAATTTCATTCATTTCTAACAATTATACCTTGCATTAAACTAATTTAATTGTCTGTATAATGAACTAAAAGCTAAGTAATGACTTTGAAATCTTGCAGTATTCATTAAAAGCAACTTCTTTTACCAAAATGTATATTATTATATCTTGAAGAACAAGAAAGAGAACTTTATTTAACATTCACCTTCAATATAGTTACAAAAAATAAACCAGTTCAGTCGACAAGGCAAAAAAAAAGTAAAAATACAAAAAAAAGATGCACAAACTTCAATTTAACCTTCTCTTTTTTCTCCAATTATGACAACCGACTATTAAAATGACTTTTTTATGTTCCGCATCACTGATTTCTCGTCTATTGTTAGAAAGGAAAGAATGAATACCTTAATTAGTTAATTGCAGAGAGCTGTAAAGACCACGATATTTCATTACGATGCTGGTACACTCACAAAACGCAAAATGCGGTTAACCAATCTCGTGCTGAATTTCTTCACCACATTTCAGTGCTATCTCATTAGATTGCTTTTATCAGAGAAGCTACTCCAGCCGAGAGAAATACATACCCACACCATAGGGAGAGAAATGCACCAGCTACGCATATTATTAATTTTACACAGTATGTAAAATTAAATTTCAGTTGGTTTCGTTCATTTGTATATGGTATGAAATGTAAATAAAACTTTAAAAAGAATCGTTTTAATGGAATTTTCCCATATTAGAAGTATTAGTTGAAAGTTAATTAATATTAATCAGATGTAGCCTTCCTAACAAATAATAATGCAAATGTAAAGCATTGATCGCGGCTGTAAACACAAAATTTCGACCTCCTTTGATCTCATCACTAGTGTAAAACGATTGAATGCTTTACACGTTTTGCTGATGTTATCTAATTTTCAACAACACAATCAATATTTTACTTTCCATTTCAGCTAAAGACTCTTGTTATGTTGTCACAATCTGATCATTTCTATAAAATGATAATACTTTTCATTGTTCATTACAAAATAGAAAAGAAAACGATTGAGAAGTTACAATTACAAGGGCACAGCGAGTCCGTCTCGATGAAATTAACAATTCGACATCGAAAATAAGCCGACACGTATTTTGCCGTTCGTCTAAATGGGCTCTTCGAGCCTCGCAAAAAAATATTATTGGTAGGAAAATGGCCAAAATTGGCTTTCACGAAACTGGCGCTGCTCCACCTGTCTTAACCAATTGTAATGTAACTTTTATGAATGTTTCTACATCGAAAAATATTAGACCCATGCCTAGGGGTTTTTCAATATACGCCCTAGGAAGGCCAGACTAAAATTCACAACAAAAGGCGAAACAGTCATGGCACAGTAATCCCTCAGATCCGTAATGAATAAAAATGGAACGTTTTGTTCTGTACCGTCAAAGAAAAATTATGACACGAAACTTTTTCTGTAGTGCACCCTATACTATAAGAAAGGGTGGGCATGTTCATTTCTTCTTTGCAACGTAAGAAAATGTAATTCTAGCGCTTAAAAAATAATTTTGATTTTGTCATAAAGTCCATTAAAACGGCTACGTTTATCTACTACTTATTTTGTACATAATACTCTCATCTTTACTACTGGCCTAACATATATCTAGCGTTGCAATTTAAATTTCAGATTACAGACAAAACAATAAAAACAAAAATAATAAGCAGTAAAGTATCGGTAGTAACTGCACGTGCCGGGCGCTGCTACTTTGCATATGAGCATCACTTGATCGACGGAATGCATCAAACGAGCCAAATTGCTGTAGAATAAAAATGCAAATTACCCATTCCTGGTATAGGTTATAATGGGTACACTTCGTTTTTTTCATCTATATAGTATTGAGAAAAAATCGATATTATGTATCTTTGATTATTATACTCTCAGTACTGCATCTCCAGAATGTAAAAAAATAAAAATTAAAACTAGTTCAAAAATGACCCACTATACCAAGACAGTATAAGTTGTATCTGAAACTAAAAGAATCCAAATTAGCCAACGATGGTAATATTATTGATTATACTTATTTGAAACGAAATAAAGAAATCAATAAAAAACTTTTGGTGGCAAAATTATCTAACCTCAATACGAGGAATCATTTTATAGGTAGTGTATTTTTTAGTTTAAGTGGGGTGATTTTGACCTATGCGAAGACATTATTAATTTATAAAAAAAATAAAAGTTCTTATTTTTTCACAAATAATTTTTATTAATTTGTTACTGTTCAATTCAAGATATCAATTCGACTAATGTGCTACTTAACTTACAAAAAATTAAAACCAACAAAAAAATCCTTTAACTATAACTATTAACCCAATGGTTGCGGGTTCGATTCCCGGTCGAAGTTCTGATATTTTGAAGTGGAAAGAATCTGGAAAAGGAAACCATCCTCCGGAAGGGATGTATAATAGTAGGCTCCGTGTAATTACGATGCATTAATCGAACGTTAAGAATACTTATCGGTGCTGGAAAACCTCGGGCTTGGCTAAATTTTAGTTAGCGGCAAAATGGCCATAATAGTTGAAGCCACGAAATCCAAGAAAACCGCGATCCGAAGTTTCAGCCACAAAACAATAACAACATTGCTCTAGTGTATTTCAATGTATTTAGTCCTGTTAATAGGCGGAGCCATTATGATACTAAGCTAACGGCTGTATGGTCCGTATTACCCCACCGCTTAAGTGTTGTATTCCAACTCCCCACTTATACGAGGGTGGTCTGAAAAGTTTCCGACCTAACAAAAATACAAGACATTTTTTCTGAAATTTTTTTTTTATTTTTCAACATAGTCTCCTGGTAACTCTACACACTTCTCCCAGCGATGCTCCCATCTCTGTAACCCGTCCAAATAGTACTCGGCATTTTTCTCTGCAAAATAATTGTTCACGAAGGACACGCAATTTTTAGATGAGGGAACAAAAAGAAGTCGCTTGGGGCTAGATCTGGTGAGTAAGGCGGATGGTCAAGCAGTTCAAACCGTAATTCGTGGATTTTCGCCATGGCAACCGCTGAGGTGTAAGACGGTGCGTTGTCTTGGTGAAACAGGATTTTCTTTTTCTGCAAATGTGGCCGTTTTTTCGCAAGTTCTGCCTTCAGCTTGTCAAGTAATGATGCATAGTATGCTCCTGTGATGGTTTTTCCTTTTTGAAGATAATCGATTAAAATAACTCCATGACTATCCCAAAAAACAGTCGCCACCACTTTCCCAGCCGAAAAAACAGTTTTTGCTTTTTTTGCAGTCCACTGTTTGGACTGTATTTTTGTTTCGGGCGTATAATGGTGTATCCAAGTTTCATCTACAGTAATTAATCGGCGCCAAAACTCGGATTTATTTCGCCTAAACTGCGCCAAAAGAGCGTTGGAAATATTCATTCGAACACCTTTTTGGTCTAACGTGAGCAAACGCGGCACCCAACGCGCGGACAGCTTTCTCATGCCTAAATGTTGATTTAATATGTGACAAACACGTTCTTTTGACATGTTCATAACCTCTGCTATCTCCCTCACTTTAATTCGGCGGTCGTCTAGCACCATTTGGTGAACTTTGGCGATGTTTTCGTCGGTAGTTGCAGTTTTTGGACGTCCCAAACGTTCATCGTCTCCCAAGCTCTTACGGCCACGTTTAAATTCAACAGCCCAAAATCTCACTGTGGTAAATGATGGTGCAGAGTCCCCATACACAGAATCCAACTCATCTTTTATTTGCGAAGGCATATTGCCTTTCAAAAACAAATATTTAATGACAGCTCGATACTCGATTTTGTCCATTTTCACAAAAAAACTCACATCAACTCACTCAAACGACTGTTACATAAAAACTGCGCGTCCAAAATGGCTGAAACTTTGGTGAGTAACTGTCAACAGATGAACAACGAAATTCAGTAGCTTTTATTTACGAGTGCTGCCATCTTCACGTTGAGGTCGGAAACTTTTCAGACCACCCTCGTAGGATGCGGATAGATGATGTAGACGGAGCACAATACACTAATAAAAAATTATTATGGCTCCGCCTATTAACAGGACTAAATACACTAAAATACACTAAAATTGCAAACTTTATTAATTTATTATAGCAAAGCGAATTATTTTATTTAATTTTTTTCTTAACTGTGGTATCTAAAATTTGATGCAGATTCAGAAAATGTCATCAAAACACTAGGGCGCCATTTAAAAATTAAAAGTTGAAATCAATTACGCGAAATTGGATAATTGAATTAATTTTTTTACCTGTCAGAATGTAGATAAGATAGTGTAATATACCCCCCAAGATTTATTATTCCGCTAATTCTATCGATATTGCTACAATAAGACTGTTTCCAGACTTTTGGCTAACCCTGTATATACTGTGCAAGCTTAGTATTTATAAGATATAGTACCATGCTTTGTTTATTTTTACTAAGGCGAAGGAGATTTGATGGCTAAAAGTGGTGAAACGGGTACTTTGAAACTATAATTTTATTTTTCATATCAGTATTGTTTTATTGCCTTTTTCCAACAGTAACATAAAATAAATCACAGTTTAAGGTTTCTTTGTCATACCAAACGTATGAAACAAATTAAAATGTAAATACGTACCTGCCTTTCTTAAATACATATCTCAAATCCCCTGAATAATGTTTGAGCTTCATCATTACGTTTTATATTTCTTGCAAATATAAGAAGGTATGATAATCAAGACAACAATCCAGAAATCATCTGGTTCAACTGATTGAATTCGAATCATCTAATAAGCAAGGAGCGGTATCAGTTAGTTGATGCATCATGAAAAGAATCAGTGACGTTGTAATGTTATTTTAAAATTCGCACTAAATCCGCCCCTGTCTTTCAATTTCGTTCAGGTATTTGTTTTCCTGACGCGTAATATTTAAATTATTTCATTCTATAAACGAATGTTTGTTACAATGTTATTCTAAAGAATTGATAACTTTGTGGTCTCGACTTCTGGGCTCCGGTAGACGTGCCTTTTGCTATTTTCCAATATAGAATTCCTGGAACCTTAGTCGCAAAAATTGGAGTCAAACAGTCTCGATTGAGTCAGGTTTAAGCTGGTAAATCTACGAAGTGGAATTTTTCATTGTCCCATAAGACTTTCTGCATTTTTAACCTGTTAGGGCGTGCATCTGACTTTCCAACCCCACTCCAGTAAGTACACATTGCGCCACAGGAGACGCAGAAAGGATAGGCATTACGCTGATAGCTGCGTACTCGAACCATCGTGCGGGATAATTTCGGCGTTACCCCCTACAAATCCGAAGTGGTTACAAACCGAATTTAATTGAAGCGATTCTCTTAGTAAAAGAGAGATCGGACTCGAGAAATCCTATTTCGTCGGGTCTTTGTCGTGTTATTCACGGAGGAAAGCCGGTTTGTTTACTTTTGAAAGCTTTGTTATTGTGGAGGCGTTTTTGCTTCAATTACAGTTACGCTGGTACTTCCCAGGAAATAAAAATTGTAGAGGGTAGAAACGCAACAATTTTGGTCCCGTTGGTGCAACGTTAAAAGGTTTGTCGAGAACAGAAACTGCCCGCCTCGTAAAGACTTGAACTGTGTATGTGTATTACATTTTGGAAGCTCCGTGATCCGAATGGACTAAGTAAACTTAAAGAGCGTTTGAGATTCAGAGTGATTTTAGTTTATAAAGCTGGTGTATAAACACTTGGATTTTGTTCTTCTGCTTTTTGGTTATTGTTAACAACAGTGATTGTTCTTTGAAACCTAAGTTCCCTTGAACATTGGTGGGGACCAGGCAAACGTCAATGAGCTACTGTCGTTGGGAATCAGAGAGCTGCACATATCACCTGGAAGAAAGATTGCCGTTATAGTAAGAAAGACCTGTTTTGTTTTGTTATTTGAGTTTTTAATGATTGTTTCATTTGATAAAAGACTAGGAGAACGTGGAATTTGTGAAATATTCCATACGAAAACCTTGCTTAGGCAAGATTAGTTTCGTATTTTCTCATTGAATTATAATATTTACGAGTAATATTTTTAACTAATTTGTAACAGGAACGTTCCCAGGTAATTTTAGCTGGTGTTTGTTAAATTATTGCAACATAATTAATAACTTTTGACTACTGTTTTTCTTTGTTATTAGATATAAAGTTTATTTGTTGCTATTTCAAAATTCATTGTCAAGTTTGTCTTGTTTTAATTAATTTAATATTTAGATTTTGGCCTTTTGTTCCATATTTTGAAATTTTAACGTAACAGAATCTTTTCTTTTTGTTTATTGTAATAACTTGTTTTTATTTTTATTTTCTCATTATTTTGTCAACTTTGTTCTCCAGTAAAGATATCAATTCATACCATTTATTGACATTTTTTTGTAGTGTTATTTTGTTATTTTTATATTCTTGTTTGTGTGTGTTTACTCCATTTTTATTATTGTTTTAGTAAATGTAAGAAAGGTCGATTATTTACATTTTGTTTTCTTTGTAAGTGGATCTCTGGTCCAGACGAAGCAGCGTTAATTTCGTTACTTTGTTCGTTTGGCTATTAAAAAGCACGGTGGTGCTTAGTCTAGATTTCAATTAAAGGTACCTTTGTTCAAGAAAGAAGTAAATATTAAACTGGTATTTCTTTCTTGGCTCTTTATTTTTAAAAAGAAGGAAGTCTTCAGAGGACTTCCTTGTCAAAATTAATTAAGACAAATCACGTGTTTATACAGTTTTTTTTAGTTCGTGTTGAGTCTCAATTGTGAAACGTTAAAGCGAGTTTTAATAAAGCTTCCACGAGGTAAGTTACACACAGGGTGAGGTTTCGCAAGAAGCCTATATACAGGGTGTCGGATTCACGAGTAGTCGCGTGACCGACCATCGGAACCCTTGGATCTACGACTGCTGGCGCCCTTTTTTGTGAACATCTATTAGTTTAATAAGAGTTTTGGAAATCAGTGGGCTTCTCTTTGTGCGGCTAGGTAAGTTCATTTGAGAATCCACCCCATCTGCGGCATGAGCTACGGGATTTAACATCTACCATTGGTCTGGACGGGACTTGTGCATACTTTTGAGCATCTTCCCGTTACAACGTGTCGTGCCAACGGTGGAGCGTTTACCAACTATTATAGCAATGTACGTACACATGCATATAATAAAGCGAAAATATGTTGCACCACTGGCCTGCACTTATCTTGCAGAAAATACGTCACTATCTTATGCGAATTGCACATGTTTAGTCGTCCGCCTAAGTAATATCGATAAACTCAACGTGTTTAAACGCATCGCAGTCAGGTATACGGACAACTTTACTGGACCATCAACTATTTGATACTGCTTCTTGCTAATAAGAGCTTCAAAATAATAAAATATGCACTGTTGCTTACAAAAGTAATGTCTCAATTTCCATTAATAAAAGCAGCTTAATGTAAAGCTTTTAATTTTTTTATCAGGTATACTTGCCAACTAATTCACATATGTCACAAACGTTTTTAGAAAAAATTTAAATTGTTATAATAAACACCAAGTTCAATTTTTAAAAATGTTTTCTAGTTATTTGTAAAAGTACAGGGAAGAATGATCAACACTTATATCACAGCTAAAGGTCCATGTGCTTTGATAGCAGTCGATTTAACATATTTTTATAAGATCTGTCAATATGACTTTTCGATTTTGGACTTCTCAGTTTATTATTCTAGTAAATACTTTCAAAAAAATAGTCAGACTTGTTGAGTGTTTGGTAGTTGTTTTGTTTAGGGTCGAATGGTTGTTCTTTTTTGAAATTATTTTACTATTTATACTTATAGTTCGAAACAATATCTAGGAATCTTTCTTACTGTGAATGTTTCTGCCTTTTGTATTATTTTAAATCATTTGGTATCAAAATTCTCCTATGGTCGCACATGATACATCAAATTTTGAGTTAATGTACTCATCAAAGTTCTAGTTCTACATTATGGCACTCTTTACCATTTCTTGCACTCTTGGTTCAGATGAACTTTGAGAGAAGCTACTTTTAGGCAAGTTCAAACATGGATTTGTTTGATCACAATCTCTCATTGTTACAGAAATTATTGCAATAAGAACATTGTGAGTTGCATAAAAGTTATAACATTATAACAATTTCACATTTGGGTATTCGTCCAAATACATTATAAACATATCTTTGTAGGTATATGTCGTTTTTATACTATTCTCATAAACTTTAAACAAAATTAAGTTATCTGGTTAACTAATCAACACAACAGCATAATTTTTATTTTCAATGGTAACCTGACTAAATCATCAAAATAATTAGTAATTAAAGTTTAAAAAAATTCCAAAAACTTTTGTGACATATTATCCGTCTACCAATGGAGACTTTTTCATCTATTAATTTTTATATAGCGGCATTCTTAGTCATTAAAGTCAGTATTTCTATTTATTTATGACTCCAGTAATTGGAACATTACTTTTATGGATGACTGTATATGTAAGTGCAGGATAGAAAACCTACATTTTAAAAAAACAAATAAAAATTATTTAATAAATAACAGATTTCCCTAGATACTAAATAAATTAAATAATTTCATGCTGAATGTAAAACGTAATGTACTATCAGTAGTAATAATTTATTTTCTCCTTATCAAGTAATACACGACATATATGTTATATTTCACACGTTATTTGCTGATTCCAAAAAACTGATATGCAAATGGCTACCGATAAAAATTCAATTTAACATCTCACACCTTCTGTAGGTAATACAAATAATTTAAAAGTGTGTTATTTATTTTTCTAGCATGGTTAGGTACACCATTTCAAACCTTATCAAGAGAAGATTCAAACACTGCATAGTAGAATTTAATTTTAATTTATTTATAACTAACGAAACAATCTGTTGTTTTAGGTTACATCTTCCTGTTTGAATTCTGCCGTGTAAATAACGCATGGAAGCACAGTGTCAACACGGGGTGCTTTCTACGGGATGTGTAGGAAGCTGCGTAATGTTTAAATTTACACTTGAATGGTTTCTCAGTACTTTAGAAAAGGTGATATCAGCTTAATGCGGTATTTAGCTGGCAAATTTGGTTTTAATTAATGAGACAATACAAATATAAGCTTTCATTATTATCAGTTGAGATGTCCTAATTAATAATGACAAACTGTATTCACCTCAACGTAAAGAAAATAAAGATAATTCTGCAGTGAGATGAGACACATGTATACAAGGTGTTTCTAAATTTCGATATCAAATTTGACAAAGATATTAGAG
This sequence comes from Ignelater luminosus, assembly GCA_011009095.1. NCBI lineage: Eukaryota > Metazoa > Arthropoda > Insecta > Coleoptera > Elateridae > Ignelater > Ignelater luminosus. Next base: position 125,417 of record VTPC01000792.1, read on the forward strand.
AGCCAAGATTATTTTCTCCGCATAATACATATTTAGTAATGTAAAGTAAGACTAAATTAGTGACCTTTTGGCCAAGAATAAATTAATATACAGTAGTAATAATACCGGGTTATAAGTCTGAGATTTTATTATTTGGTTAAAGTAGAAACTAAAGTTTTCATACTTGACTCTATTGAGTCATGTATCTTCAGACACTCGATTAATACAGTCAGCAGTAGACTTCTACTGAGTGAATTGTTTTGAGAAATTCCAAATTGTAAACTAAAGTAAAATATTTCTTAAGCATTCCCACAATGATGATTATAAAACTACGAACACGTGACGGATTTAGATAGTACAATTTGGTATAGAACTAGCTGAAATACCAAGAGCAACCTTTATCAGTCATCATTTTTAAAAACACGAGTGTTAGTAGCATCTATTTAAAATTATGGCATGTTTTTCAAAATTTCTTGACCAAAGAAGAGAAAAAGAATATCAATTGAGCACATGACAAAATTATACTCAAATTATTCCATTTGCGAAAGAGTTCCAGTTTCTTTCTTCTTTTGGAAATCACGCATACCAAAAGATATTTCACATTTTTTATCTTGGGTGACATAAACATTTCCAGACTCTGCTTACAAAATATACAATAAGTGACAATTCCACTAGCAAAAAGCCTGAATTCTTCCTTAGTTTGTAAAGCGAACGCAAAAATTAAAAGCCAAAGTATTTCAAGTTCACGCCTGTTTAGTCGTTATTATAAAACTTTTTGAATGGATGTTTAGAGATGGTTAGGTTTTTGGATTGCATTTTAGTCATCATTCAGATTTTTACATCCTTTTTCCAATATATTAAAATACTATCAGTGTGTACCTACTATGTATGGAACAATGTGCTACTGATAGTAAAATTCCTCCAGTAGAAGTCGTATAACAGAAAAATTATCAAATAAAGCTGCATGGTCACACCCAAGATTGGGGTTTTAAACAGACTGAATCTTACTTTTAAAAGACCTACGACAGTTCTTCTTCTTCTGATTTTTCATATCACTAGAATTTTCCGAGTCAAACTGACTTCTGGAGTTTCACCAAAAATGTTATCTGCTTTTTTCTGATAAGGTAGAATTTCTTGAAGTCGGAGTTGACAGGATAGTTTGAATTACACTTCGTGCAGGACTATGAAAAAAATTAACGCAATAGAAGTAGAGGATTGGGGAAAGAAAAATTCCTTTGAAAATGTAATTACTAGTTGTATCTTCTCTTTTGCAATTGAACTTAGGGCAATTTTCTTATCCTACAGTCAAAGTCAACTTTTAGCGAACTGACTTTTACAAGATATTTCTGACAAACAAGTAGGATATCTAAAAAAATCACCTAAGCGTTGTTCCAGTTAAATTTAATTTTTCTTGCTAGACTTCACGTGGCCAAAAACAAAATTCTATTTAAATGAAAAACTAGAATAATGAGACATACTAAACTTTCCAATTCTCCGGTACTGAAGACTATTTACACTTGTCATCATGTAGACCTTAGAGTAAAGGTCAGGACAATTTATGCTCGCCCACTTACGTTGACATATGAAATAGTGATTCTCATGTGTCATGAAATTCCCATGAATCAGAAATTTCTCAAATTCCAGAAGTCGAGAGATCACGAGAATAACTCCATGGGTCATTACATTTTTATGCACCTATGTACAGGAAGCTACCTGTGCCTGATGCCCGACATAATAAGGAGAATTCTTGTTTGTGTATTTCTTCTCGGTAAACACTGCTCTGAATGCAATATACGGACTTGCCCAAAACTACCATCTCTCGTTCTGGTACGCTGTTTCCCATACATTCCTACTCTCGAGAACTGCGGTGTACAAGCCAATGGTGTACGTAAGATTGTAAGCAACCACTTTTGTAACCTAATATGCGGTACGGCATCTATTGTTTTTGGCTCATATTTACTCATATTCCCGTCACTATTGTTTTTCACTTTGTCCATTCACATGAATCACACCCTGATCCACCCTTCTACATCGCACGCCGACCTCTACTCGAGAACAGCGTTTCCCGCTGGATCACCCTAGGTGTTTTTCAATGCTAGCAACTGTGCTTATATAAAAAAATTACCAACCTCAAACGAGTATTATTTCTCATCATTCATCTTAAAGCAGATCCATTGTTTACATTTCTGTCAATATAAGCAAGTTATAGTATTTGAGCTCTATCATTGTTAAAGTGAATATACTGAAGAAGGTCGCAAGACAGCAAGATTTAAATTTTTTTGAATAAAACAGTAACTGTCAACTTTTTGTATTTATGTTAAACTATACAGCACGCATGAAAAATTTCAACAGGGGTCATGCAAGCGATTTAATTTTTTCAGAATAGACAAATTGCTATGATCGTTCATAGATTGTGAACTCGTTTCCGGTTGGTCAGTTTCGGCTAAATTCTATTTGGCGGCGAAATGGTCATAGCAGTTAAAACCAAAAGCTTTAGCTACAAAACCATCACAAGAAGTTTCTGATTGGAGGGTCATTGCAGGAGGAGAATCCGATGCACTTGTAGAAAAACAGAACAAGGAATGTATCGGGAGTATCTGACCAAATTGCAGCAAACACGTTGAGTAAGCTGGTATTAAAGCCAAGATACTAACAAGCTCATCGGAGGTTTGCTCAAAACAATGTTACGCAGTTTTGACATTAAAAGTCTCTTTTGTTTACGGTAAGGGAGGTTTGAATGTTTGCCTTTTAATTTGAGAGCTGCAAGTTTGGTCTCGGCTTAAGGGATAATTTTTGAAATAATTCTTCTTCTCAGAATCGTAAGCATTCTATTAAAAATATCAATTCTTGGAATAAGAGACCCGAGTGTTCATCTGACAAGAGCATCCATCAAAAAATTGCAGAAATAGTTGCTAGTCTCAACAGTAATTTATCTAAAGAGTGACTGGAAGATGTTATGAGAGCCATTACGAGTTAAAGAAAAAAGAAAACTTATCTTGTTACGCATTGGAATTTAGAAGGCAAAACTTTCACATACTTTTGTATATTAAAAGGCCAGGATTCTCAAACTTTTATTGTATATTAGAAAAAGCAAAAGGATATAATAAATGTACGTAATATGTGGTTTCAGTTATTAGGCTGATTTTAGACTTGGTAGAAATTTCATAAATCCTAGGGATCGGATGTACTAAATAAACTGTGCAATGATGGAAGACACTCAAAGCTGAAAATGAGACTATCGAGTTGTGGACTACACTGTATGGGTGTATAGTTGAATAACCGTGAATAACAAACTGATCGTATTTTAGTTCTCTATTGTTACAAATTTTGGAATCTGCATGAGATCGGCTACATTATAACTATTTCTCTATGGTTATTTTAGTCATAGTGTATAATGCATATTTATTTTCTTATGTAGTTATAAATAATAGCAACGACCTCGTGATTAATTCTTAAGCATTATATAACTTGGATGAGTCAAGTTATTGACAGCAAACGGTTTGAGCATAATAAGATTTCTTCTTATTAAATAGTACCAGTGCAATAAATTGACAGAGACCTTCCAATTTAAAAACACAATTTTAATTTCCAACAGTGTAAACAAAATAGAATTGGAAGTTACTTTCCTATTGTCGATTTCCTTGAAATCTTTATTTTTGTTGCACCATAACAATATTCTCATTAATAGCTGTCTACTAGGAGATAGAAGTAATCCCAAAATATTCTATTTCACACAAATTTAATTTTTTCAACATGATAAATTGTCAAATGAAAACGAAAATTCATCTTTTTATTATGCAAGGGGTGTATTTTTATTTCTGTTGCGTCACCGTAACAATAAACATAGAAATTAACCATAATCCAATTATTTTTAGTCAAAACAGTAAACATGATGACTCACACTCCTATGAAAGTTTCCCCCGCCCAGTTTTCCCAAAACAAAATAATAAAAATTGTTTTGTAAACACCACATTTTTCTTTTAACTATTTTTTCGCCACCTATGAGCACAGTACTAAATGGTTATTGACTCTACAGAAATAAAATGTTGCTCGCAAGTCGCAACGAACCAGTCTACGTCTACAACATAGTAGTGTTTTCAAGGTAGTCTATTTGCACAACTTTTCAAAACGATAAGCAGAATTACGGATGACGACAAAGTCGATTCGTGGCAAGCCTTGCGAATACGTCACATTTACCAGTCCGTATATAAAAGTAGTCGTAGTTGAACGCCGGTCGGATAGTATAATAATCACGTGTTTGCGCCAGACAGCGAAAGTTTAAACACACTAGTCAACTACAGCTTTTCACATCGATTCAATTTCGTTACCTAGGGATTTACGCAACCCTAAGAACAGCGAGTTATTGTTATAAATTTTAACAACAAAGATGGCTATGCCAAGCAGGGAGTTTTTGTGGACTGTATTCACAAGGTATGCATAAATTAATTTAGCTGGTTCGCTTAACGTTTAATACCGTTAAATTCGTATTTATTACAGGATAGATAAGGATAGAAGTGGATACATATCGGCAGACGAGTTGCAAGTAGCTCTATCTAATGGAAGTTGGAGTCCATTTAACCCAGAAACCGTTCGATTGATGATTGGTACGTAAAAAGTGTGTCTGTAAATGTTTTTTAAAGAAAAGTCAAGGTCTCGAATTGGAATTGAAAATAATAACGCAAGATGTTGAAAGGCAGATAATAAAACAGGTTATCCATTGTTGCCCATGCGCAATGTTGCAAGTTTGTAGGCGTTACTTGAAAAATGTTTGAATTTCAAAAGTTCAAGATATTACAATTTTTGTTTATTTAATTATAATTCAATAGTGGAAAATAATTTTAAAACAACTGAATTCAGTATGTAAACAAGTGATTTTAAATATAAATAAACCATTTTGAAATCATTCTTCAAGTGTTTGTAACATTACAATAGACTTTGTTTATGTGATCACTGGAAACATTTTTCTAACGTGACTAATATTTTTTATCTTAAAATTGTATTATTTTGAATCACATGCATCCTCTGATAAGTTGTAAAAACAGAATTTTTCTGAATTTCATTTCAACCTCTCCTTCAAATAAATAACGGAATTGGCAATACACGCGCCAAACATATAAATGTGCGTACAGTTACGATTCGCGCCAATTTTTTTTAACTCTAAACTTTTACAAATATGAATCAAAATCTACGTTAAAATTAATTGTTGAAGTACTTGTTAAGTTTTATTTTAACAGCAATAAAGAAGGGAAATTCCACGTGTCATAGCATTCGATGTTACTGCAACTTAAAGAACGGGAATTCCCTACTTTAACATATTTATTCTAGTGCGTGCGTGTTGGAAAATGAATAATTAGAATGGCATTCACCTAACTGAATCTCCCAATCTGATTAAACAATTGACCAAAATATCGCTGCTTTCCCTAGAATGATTACCAACAGAAATATTTTATCTTTACAAGCTTTTAATTAATAAAATTTGATGAGTTAACATTCCTTCAAGGTGATTCAAGTTTATTTAACCACTGAAAATTGGATTAATTTTGACAGTATTTCTAAAAAATACCAACATTTTTTTACTTGGTAACCTTCCAAAATGCTTACGTCACTGAAATTTCTATCGAACTTTGCTATATTGCCAATAACAAATTATTAATTGCAGCCTTTTCAATTTTATATTTTTAAGTTGAACCCTCCCAAGTACCTATACTTAATTAAATCTTGAATTGCTCTTTTGAGCACAATTACTCTTAAGTATTGTTGTTATCAAATTACCCAAATAAACATTTTGGGCAGCATTCGATTTATTAGAAAGAAAACACCATAATAGTATTTATTACTACACTAAATGAGCTTTCAATGAATGATTTATTTTTGAAGGTTTTTGTAAAAACCATTTGCTTAATGACATAAACTTCCCCCATAATATTAATTTTTGACTGTTATGATTTGGGAGAGTTTTTCTAAAATGTTTTTATTATAAAAAGTGTAAATGCCACAAACATTATTCTATTCCTCATTCAAACCAGTTTAGGTGTAAATCTTGATAATTAACAGCATAACATAACTATTGAAGTTTGATTCCTTTTGTCTCTATAGTTACTGTTATTATATTAATTCATGTAAATCTCAATTTCAGGTATGTTCGACAGACACAATAGAGGAGGTATAAATTTTGAAGACTTTGGAGCTTTGTGGAAATACGTTACAGAATGGCAAAGATGCTTCAGATCTTTTGATAGAGATAATTCAGGAAATATAGACAAGCAAGAATTGCACACAGCACTTCAATCGTTTGGATACCGTTTGTCAGACCCGCTTGTTACTACCTTAGTTAGGAAATTTGATAGACACGGTTTCGGAACAATCTTGTTTGATGATTTTATTCAGTGCTGTGTAGTTCTACATGTAAGTTAATAATTTCTAATGACTATTGAAATGTTGATTATTTTTGTTTTATTTTGTTACAGACTCTTACAGCTGCATTTAGACAGTACGATACAGATCAAGATGGTGTAATTACAATTCATTACGAACAATTTTTAAATATGGTTTTCAACTTAAAAATCTGATTTTAAAATATGTGTTATTGACTCATCTGTTATTACAATTAAGACTGAGATCTTAAGCAGTTTTAATTACCTCAAGACTTAATTATTAACAACAATTATAAATCAAAGCCAATTAATTTAGGATGTTAATAAAGGTTTTTTAAATATTTTGTAAAGATTTATTATTAAGACCACTATATGTATTATTTATTGATAGGATTTAATGTACCTTAATGTTATTATTGTTAATACATTTTTATATTTTATAAATATATGTGATTAAGCTTCTCTTCTTGTTTTTCTTATAAATTCTTTTAAACTTCTACTCTTATTACATCTAATTAAAATTTGTCATAGTAGAACAAGCATGTAACCTAAATATCTTGATAAGTTGCCAACGTGTTTATTAGTTTTGTTAAATAGAAATTAAATCAATAATCTATCAAGAGGTTACAGAAATGCAAAGTCATCTAGAAGTATTGCTGCTCTTGGAAATAAAAAATAAAAACAAATCGGTGGGTTTTATTAAATGTTCAATGAGCAGGAATTTCTATAATAAGAGGCTTACCTTGGAGTATGTTAATTAACAGAACCAAGTGGATTAGCAAGTCTATATCGTATTAGCAGACTATTAAAGTTGTAAATGTGTGCAATTTCAAAAAGATAACAAACATATGGTATATTTCATGTATAATCAGCTCCTTTAGATTATCAACCTGAGAGAAATCAATTAATTAAAATAATCAGTGGACCTATTCAACTACTTGACTTCGAGTGGCTAATAATAATTTTCCACTGAAATAACACTTTTTACTGAGTACCTAAGTATAAGTAGAACGAAGTGATAATAAGTGATAACTCCTTAAAGATATTCTTGCAATTATTGCAATTGATCTTACTGTTACAGGATAAACTAGAGCAAAAATAGTAATAATATTGGTTATACTCTTTGTTGGTATATGCTATAGAAGAATTTTCCTAAAATTGACCTGCAAAAAGAAACATTTGTTTTTTGGTTTTGAAGTATCCTAGTCTTTGCACATTCTTTATGCCAGAAAGAAGTTTTTACCAACCAAATCGAAAGTTGGATGAGCGGGTGAGAGTAACTCATTGTCCTCAATCAGTCTTGTTTGAAATTAGTTCCAAACATACAAATTTGTACTTACACTACATTATACAGCTTCTGCCAAAATGAGTCTTGAACCAGTATAGGCTCTATAGACATACTTATTCTAATATCTTGAGACTTATTGTTCTTTCCGAAAGTTTCTCATCAAACATTTTGAACTAGATATATTTTTATGGTAAGTTGTATGATGCTATGGAAACAAATAATTTATGTTCTTGTTCCCTTCATTACTTTTGATCTTATATGTTTCTTCTAGTTTTGCTATCATATCAATATCTTGTATTGTAATACTGTACTATTTACCTATCACAACTTTTTTGGTTGGGACAACAGTTATAATGAAATACACGAGAAAGGTCAAAACGTACTGATTTTACAATTGAAATCAGAAAATGCAAAATCAGTAGAAACATTCTACTGACTATAGAGGAATGCAGATTGCTTTCAATTAAGTAAAACAAACTAATAAGAAGTAAGAAAGTCAAGATAGAAAGGTCTTGAGAAAGAAGAAAGGGAGAAAAAAGATAAAATAAAAACAGAACAGTAGATGAGGTAAGATAATGATACGACAAACATTGAAAAAAACAGAGTAAACTTGGGATTAAAAAAAAAGAAAAACAACGACCAAAACTGACTGAATCTTTCCCAAATAGGACTTAAAGCAAGCAATAGAAAATATTTTGAACCACTGCACTGTAGAAACTTCCTAAATGTGAAAAAGTTGTGGTTATTGGTTTATGTGCAGAAAACTAAAGAAATGGGCTTAGATAACATTTGTTTTAAACCAGATTTCAAAAGTAGACAGGTTTCCCTGGTGAAATGAAAGAAACATTGGTGCAGTGTCAAAAAGTGTTTTAAAGTTTGACATCAAAACAAAGCAGACAATTAGCGTTTCATTTTAGGGAAAAAAACAATTTAAAGTATCCCGATTTGTGAAAGGAGAAGAAACAAGCTGGAGAAGATTGGGTTGCGGAGTTTATAAAGCGATATTTCATTTGTTAATAAGAAAACCAGACTGTATCTATGTACGCGCTTTCTGGCCTATGTTTCAAAGATTGGGACTGGCCAAGTCAGGTTTTCTGAAATGTAGTCAGACCGCCTAGAGCTTGTTCTGACTCCTAAGTGTGTGTGGGTGGACGACGAAGCTGACAAAAATAGTATAGCTATGACTCCTAAGTCAAATTCTTCAAGTCAACTCATGAATGCCTTCCAAGTTGAGGCAGCAAGCTGCTTTTGTTGGTACAGAAGAAACAAGTGCGTACCCGGAAGCTAAACCAATGAAGTTGGCAAAGGGCAGTCAAAAGCATGGAAAGAGTTTCATTGATGCGGATACCCCGGAGAAGGAAAAATTGGAAATAAAAAGGAAACAACGAAAAGTATTAAGAAAGTAAAGATTGTTGAAAAAGAAATTAATGGAAGACAAGAAGAAAGTTCTTCAAGAGGACTTCTTGAAGACATGGAAGGGACTCTTCTTCTTAATAGGGAAATGATGAAAAAAATGATTAAGTCATTACAAGTACTGAAGACGCTATTGAAGGTAATTTTATAATAATTGTGAAGATTTCATCAAAGATACAAAAATTTGAGAATTATGTGGAAAGAGTAGCTTGTAGTAAAGTTCTTCAAATGGATGCTTTTTTCCAATCGGTTTCAGCTTAGAGCAAAAGAACCTTCTTTGTAACTCATCAACAGACGATCTCAATCTTGTCTATAGCGATTGAAGTACGCACCCAAGATCTAAAGACATGGTGAATTTCAATACTGATTTCTAAGGGTTCTGCCTGCAATAACTGATTTTCTATTCTTTGTATTTTCGTATTTGCTGTATGTATGGAAAAAAAATAAGATAAGAAATATAGACTGTTTTGTTATCTTGCCGATGTTGTTGAGATCCTATTCGCGTGTCCATAACATTCCCGGCTGGCGTCTCGTCTTGGGAATAGCTTAGACAGATGCACTATTCTTTTCTGCAATTCTGTTCCAAGAATACTATTGCCCATGAAGAATAATTAACTTTTTAAATGTCAAATAACCATTATAAAAATTAGGCTAAAAACCAAAACAATAAGACATTAAAAAAATAAAAAAAGTATTCAAATCAACTCCCGTCTCCCCCAAAGAGAGAAAAGGTGAGAAGAAATAATAGAATAAGATAATATAAGTGAGTCAAATACTTTATGAGTGCAAAAGACAGAACAGGCAAAGAACAAAAGTGACCGAGAAAATAAAGCAAAAATTATGGAAGATCCAAAATAGAAAAAGAAGAAAAAAAGTATAAAAAAAATAAATGTTGAGGTAAAAAAGAGAAGATATGACAAATATGTAGAAAAGAGAAGATTAAAAGAAAATAAAATACAAAAAGTAAGAGAAAGGAGAGAAATTGAAGAAAAACTTAATCATCCTTACTAATGTAAGTGCCTCCAGTTAACATAATTGAATTTTTTTGGCAACCTTTAGTTTGATTTCTTCACTAGAAGGTTTCCCTCATTTTTTCTGACCTTGTTACTCTATAGAGAGATTTCCTCGACTATTCCAGGAACTTATTTATTGGATCATCCTTAACTTCTATAAATGTAATTGATAAAGTAGACCTACATACATGGTAGTCCTTTTTGAGCTTAATTTGGGTTTTGAAGATCTTATTAATAGATCATTAAAAAACTGAAATTGTTGTTGGATAAAATATGCAGTTGTTTAGGCCATTACATAATATCTATTTTTAAAGGTAACACAGGGTGAATTATTACATCGATTTTTACTCTCTTTTAGTAGATAAATAATTGTATAAAAATAAATATTATTTTTATTAAATTATGCCTAGGCATGTAAATATGTAATAATATTGGTAACCACAAACTACATTATGAGTATAATATAAAACCTTCGTGATAGTACCGAAAGTAGTCCTTATGAGAACATTGACTTTTAGGTTTTCAAAAGATAACATCACCAAGAAAACTCTCTTGGTGTAAACTTTATAAATTGAGTTTTTGATAAGTTAGCAGATCCAATAAGGTTTGTACATGTGTTGTATATTGAATTTCAATTCCCCAACACGATTTGAGATTTGAATTTATTTGTCGACAATACTACTTGTAATAATTGCTAAATATTCCTTTTAAATGTCTTTAATAACTGCAGTTATCGTTTGAAACAATCGTGCATTTTAAAGAATACTACCAAGGAGAATTTTTAATTTCTAACCAGTTTTATTAAAATCTACAATGTTTGTGCAATACTTGATTTCATTTTTAATAAAGTTTCTCTTCTTCAAAATTAAATTGTATTATTTATAGTGGTTTCTCAAGAAAACAATGTCTGTTAAGAAATTCAGGGAATGCTATTAAAGTGTCACTTTATTCTCAATGTTTCCTGGAAATTCAAGAAGTTACAAAAAACACTGGCTTTTTCTTAACAGGTAATTTTAATAAAGCTACGTACTTTTTTATGTCTTTTTTTCTAGGATTATATGTAAAAGAGAAAAATATTAAATTTTAATGTAGCTCAAAAAAATTCTAAACGGAAAAAACTTGAGAAAACAAATATACAAGAACAAATTACTTTTCATTTGGATAGAACAACCCGGAAATGAAAATGAATTCTGACTGTTGAATATGTATCCCTAAGAAATTATTTTATTCTTTGACATACATTGAAATATTTATTATGTACTAAATAAAAAAATCTCAAAATAGTTTGAATAAAATATAGTATGGAAACGATTGTATTAAAAAAAAAAATTCCTGGTATAAAATTCCCATTCGCCTCGTTCTTGAAATTAAGATCTAGTTTTAGATAGCGCTACCCGTAAATTATGCTTTTTAGATGTAAGAACTTTTTTGGTCGCCTCCGGTTTGTAATTCAAAAATTATTATCACCATTCTTTTTTATCTGAAAATAATTTAACCAGTAAATTTCAGAACCTAATTTTCAATTTGGAATTTTGCCGTCTGCCATGTGATTACTAGATGTGTATTCTTCGAAAAGAAAGTTTTTGATAATGTGGTAATCGTGACCCTCATAGCTTTCGGGGCAACATTTTGATGAGGGGGACGGTTCTGCACAATTATTTTACTAAAGTATTCAAAAACGTCTGAATAATATAATAGTATGCGGTAAAAGGTAGGAAAAAATCCTCTGTTTAGATTAGATTATAGTTCTGTGCTTGTCATATGGTAGCATGAAATGGGAAATATAGTAGTGTAGAGTATTTCAAAAGATATAGTGCGTTTATGACTTTGACTACTTAAGTATTTCACAGCGGGTCCCTTACAAAAATCAACAAATACAAGTAGTGGCACGTGTCAGAGACGATTGGGCAAACCAAGGACCGTATTGAAATAATTTATTTTTCTAACATTTTAGCTTAAAAGTATTTACAAAAGTAAAACTTATCTCAATACGACCCTGTGTCAATGTTAGAAATGGTCTTCACAAGTAAGCGAATTTATGACACCCTTGTAAAATTTATTCTAAGCTAAGTAGCAATTAAGTCATAAACGCACTATACCTTTTGGAATACTACACCCAGAATTGTGATAAAAGCAGAAAGTAAAAAAAGCTAAAGCAAAACGAAAGCTAAAGTTGAGAAAATGTTTTACATGGTACTATCTATTTGGATCTAAACTAAAACCTAAAACTAAGAGGCAAGACGCAAAATACTAAATAATAATACTAAAACTTATTTTAATTCTTGCCATTGACCGTTCGACAACGCAATAAGAGTAGATTCCTAGAAAAGGTTACGTTGTAGTCTTTGGAATTGAAAAGTTCTTTTGATATCTTTTCAGTAGCAAGTCTACTTTGTGTACAAACCATAAACCAAAATAAACCATTACTTTGGAATGTTTTCCTTTTTTGCGCATGGTTACTGTTCTAAAACTTATAATATCAATATTGATGCCTTTCTCCAGATTACCTTTCTTCAGAAACAGATCAATTAGTTTATTTTTTAAACGGTTAGAACAGGTTAAAAATCTTGTTATTAATCAGGTAGAATTTTGATTACAAAATGCTGTAATTTTGCATGGTCATTCCAATAAGTTTCAAACAAGCAATTTTATAAAAGGTTATTTCAATAAAATCTTTTCCGGGGAAATAAAAGAATTCCTTATTTCCTAACCTGTCTATCAATTTCATTTCTTCAAAGGAATAATGACGCGTTTTTAGTTGAGACGTTAAACGGAATAGACAGTATTTGCCGTGATTCAAACAGAGACATAAAACAAATTTAGCCTTTTCAATTCTCATGAATCCGCAATTTCCTGTATTCCAATTAAAAGAATAATTAAATTTTCATTATTATTAGTTATGTTATTTATTATGTTGTGCCCCCACCGTAGAAAACCACCTACTGCGATTGCAATCTTTAATCAATACAATGACTTGATATTATAATAAATGGAATGGAAAAATGAATCTTAGGAAATACCAAAACTAGGTTAAAAGTAGGTTATCTACTTATAGGTAGCAATTTTTGGTTTTTATTTCTTGAAGTCTTTTTATTTGGTTGCTGTTCAATTTAGAGTGAATAAGAAACATCAATGAGATTTAATTATCTTTCGGTATATTTGTATCATTATTCATAACCTAAACCTCAGTAATTCAGCTTTAAGTAAATAGCAAATAACAAACACTGTTTAAAAAAATATTTGTTTCTTTTATTTTAAGATTGTATATAATCCTATAGCGGCGTGTGATAAAAAGATTAAGATGATAAATAATGAGAGTTAACAGTGTACTACGACTTATGCTTACCAGATTACTCATGCTACATAAACGATCATATCTCAGGTATACATAACTGTATTCCAACTTACCTGAAAACAAAACAAGAAAGGTAATTAGAGGTTTGCGAGTGTAATAATCATATTTATATAAATGTTAAAAAATGATTTAAATGATTTTCTCTATTATTAAATTTTTGTTTGTGTTTTAAACCTTGCAATTTCTGACACTCATATTTTGAAGATTTCCGACAACCTAAATTTAAAAGTTTTATTTTATAAAAGTATTTTTATCTTGTATGTAAGTATTTACAAAGTAAAGCTAAATATTCTTTCTTACACCCTGTAAGTACGTTTCCTAGTTATCTTTATTTTTTATATAGTCAAGCAAATAATAATTAATATAATAATATAAATAAGATACGCCCAAAAAGAAAACCTTGTGGCACTACACTTCTCAATATATTTGCTAAAATTAAAAAGATAAAGTTAAAACAATCACAACTATATCCATCTTGTGGCTTGCTAATGTTCTTTTGTTACACATTAACCCATAAAAATTACATTTTCTTATTTTTTACACGACCTGCTTTTATACAATACGAAAATATTGAAGCACAACAAAAAGCAATAAATATGTGTTTTACATGTATATATGTGAATTTGTTATTATACTGTCGCAGAAAGTTAAGCATGAAAACAATAACGAAATGCATTTTAATTATTTGATAAACATCAATGTAACCTGCAAAATAAATACATTCATTGTTTTCATGAGTAACTGTGTTTTAAGCTTTCTTCTTTATTATATTGTGAACTGCAAAATGTATTTTATTATTTGTTGTTTTGTTTCTCTTTTCACAATCAAATTAATGCAACCAACCAAAATGTATGTAGAGCAGCATGAAGGATGTTCCATTTGGTTAAACTTAAAATCCTTTGCTACTATTTCTTGAAAAATAAATTTACCTTTTGTGTTAATAAATTAATTCATATATCTAACCCAAAAATTCTGTCAGTATAAGCGTTTATAAAAAAACAAACGCAGCACAGAAAAATTTACAAACTGGTTTTCAAGACAGTACTCTAAAGAAATAAGTACAAAGTCGATATCAAATTAGAAAAAACGTTGCCCCCTTTGGAGATCAATTTTATTAGTGTTTTTGTATCTTCAAGGAATTTCATGGCTCACTAAATATTTGCTAAAAACGAAAATATTCAAATTTCTTTAAACTTGAATGTTTTCATAACAGCAAAAAACAATCAACAGATTTTATTATTAACTAATATAATAATTGCAACTGTTTTTTGATTTTTTTAAATGAAACGCCTCTTTAATTTTGCTAGCATTGAACAACATTCTTTACGCATTCTTGCATTCTTCAGCTTCTAGGCTTTACTTACTATTTCTAATTTATTCCCTACTCGACTCGTTATAAAACAAAGATCAAAATCAGATAAACCAAGACAAAACTACTGAAATCGACAGAGCACTTGTAGCTTTAATGAAGAATGTAAACTAGAATCTAATTTTGTTATATAAAGGTATAAATAGCAAGACGTACAAATATCTAATTGTGAAAAATCAAAGTAAACAGTATAAGGTAAATGTAATGTGTTAAAGTAAGAAACAGAGTTTCTCATCTTCAAGAATTTTTAGTAATCATTATAGGGTCATATCCAGGTCAAGAAGATAAATTTCTATACCTGAGTATCCAGTTATAGTCATAGATAAGTATGGAATATTAAAGTACGTCAAAAGAATATAAGGAGACACTATGTAGCTTATGGATTCAATAAAAGGATGGATGATATGGAAAGTAATTGTTAGAATAGCAGCTAAAGAGAGGACTAAAATCCTTCGGTTACCTTACGTCAAAATCTAAAAAATTACAAGTAACCCCACTGTGGTTTTCAGCTGAATTCTGCTCATTACAAGGAGCCCTTCAGCTCTGTTTGTTGACGGTTCATCTACAAATTGCTTCCCGTGTTTGCTTCTAAGGTGATTAGCAAAAATTTCTGATTTTAATTGAGTTAATCAATCGATTTCTTCGTTGCCTTAATGATCATTGTGCCGTGGCACCCAAATCAATTTAAGCGTTACACTTTGTCTTTATACAATTCTCCAACTTTTATTAACCTTAAAGATATAACAGATTTGTAACGCAGATAAAATTCTGGATGATCAAATTAGGATTCAACTATTATTTTGGTTTAGGAACTAGAACAACAGGTGTAACCCATTCAAACTAATTGACTGGTGTAAGAATATCTTCTGTAATAAGCTGATCCATTAAAATCAGTGCAGCCCTAGTTTTCAGGAAAACAGGTTTGGCATCTTGGTATAATTGAACTTTAGCTTGCCAATTTTTACTGTAATTATATTGCAACAGTAAGTTCTTTTTCTTCAGTTTTAATTACGATATTCCTTATAATCTTCTAGAACCAATGGTAGTGCAGATGCCTTGTCGAGAATATCTATTTGAAGATGAAATTGATGTAACTAATTTTTTTAAGATTCTTCAAATTGATTAGTTATCCATTGGGTTATAAAAATCTTTTGAAGAAACTGCCAAAGATGAAGCTTTTTCTCGGTTTGCAAAAACGGTATCTCAATTACAGTGGCTATTATGTATAAGTTTCTTAATTATTTACATTTATTACAAATAAACAATCTTTTGCACCATCATTTACAATTTAAATAAATACATTTTAGAAGTACCAATTTCCCCCACTATTAAACCCAGCTGAGATCCTATCGTCGCCGCCAAGCTCTCTTAGTTTTGGGGATAATGAATTCCTTTCTTGTCAGTTGTATAACCACTGTATTCAATGGTCTTTTGTAGGAATTTGTACTTAGTCAAATTAACCCTAATGTTGAATTCTTGTAGATTTGGAAAACTAAGATCATCTGATATCATCAAGAAAAACCGTAGTGCCGGGCATAATACCAGCTAGAATATTTTCTATTATTTAATCTATGCCAAATTTCTGGCGCACTTATGTTCAGCAAGATTCTCTCCTGTAACACAATGTAGAGAAATCTTGTATTGTAACAAAAGCTTTGCATTTCATTACTCAATAATGAAACTAACCTTGTGGAAATCAAATTGAATATTTTTGAAGCAGGATTGTATGGAGCTGTGAATCTATGTACAATACCATTTTCTTTAACAAATGTTTGCGATTTCTAAGAAGCCAATTCTTAACAATTGTCTATAATTAATACACTAAGCAAATCAAATGTAGTGAATGTTTTATGTAAAACTTGATTTTTTCCCGTTAAGAAAGTTTCTGTAATTTCTTTTTGAAGTTCTTCGCAATAAGTAGACAACCTTGACAAGGTATCTGCATTAACACTGGCATTATAATGACCGATGCCAAGTTGTATTGCAATGTTTAGTACTCAGCCTGTTCAACTTGAGGAATTCCATATCTTCTAGTAGGAACCCAAGTTCCATCATTGGCATTATGGTTATAAATTCTTGCTCTTGTACCATCTAGAGTCTTTTATTCATCTGTAAACCATATTAGTTAGTTCAGTGTTATTCTAGATTTCACTCTTAATAGTCACTTGAAAGATTTTGTTACAGGATCGTTGCTAGAATGGCATAGTCTGATGCCAAAGAAGAAATCGCCATATTTCTCTAAATCGGACACTGGTCTGAGTGTGTCATTCTCGGGCTGCTTGTATTCTTGAGTTTATACAAATATTTCTCTTCATTGTCACAGTAGAAGTCGTCCTCATGGATTCTCTTATTCCTAGACAAGCCAGTCCTTGAATTTTGATAATTTGATTATGGTGTTTGATCTCTATCAACGCTTTCTGTTGGGATACAACTTGATGATGTTAAGGTTCACTTACTCTAGTGGTTACGAAACTCCTTTATAGATAAGATTCAATTTTTTGCTGATGGTTTATAGAACGATGTTCTGTTGCAGCTTTTTATACATTTGTGGATACGATCGATTTTTTCGTATTCAGTCATAGAGCAAGCATACCCTGTCAATCAAGTCTTTCTGAAATATGTATCTGGACTAGATAATTCTATTAAGACAGATATAATATAGGATGTAAGCTGGTTTGCTTATTAGGGCTAAGAGTACGCTACGTGTCAAAAATGTTTCAAGTTTCATCCTCCCCCCACCTTATAGTAGTACAGATAAACTAAAACTGTGATAGTAAGCGCCGAATAAAGATAGTCCAATTTACAAATACTATATTTAAAAATGAAATGTAATACGATCGAGTTTTGAGCTATTTAATACAAATAATTCTCGACGTAGCGAAAATGAAAGTGTTTGCTTCATACATATTAATAGAGTGGCAATTCTTCATATAAAATTTCCAACTTATTCAACACAGCTGGGTTTGTTCTAAAAACATGGGATTAAATAAAATTGCTTCTTAAATCTTCCAGATTTCGTTTCATATTTATCTAACCCTAAAATAAGTTGATAAGTATTGCAATTATCATTTTGAATTCTGTAACCAAAAATATACTGGATCTACATAAATAACAATATTAGATGTAAATAATGTGAACTCAAGGTTTGTTAGAAAAAGGGTAGAGGATGACCCTTCAACGTTTAAGAAATCTGATAAATCACTGCAGTTCTTTTTTCTCTCAAGGTTTCTACAGTAATAGTAATACATTTGTTTTGAGCTTCCATCGGTGAATAAGAAGTGCGTGACTATAAGGAATTTCCTTTATTTCAGGTAATTGTGGTTATGTAAATATTATTACAATAGCAAATCAATTAGTATTGGTGGTGAGTTGTCGATGACTAATCAAATGCATCCTCGAATACATCCTTAATACTAATAATAATAATAATAATAATTAATTATTCATAATTACTGTATAAAATAAGTAAATGAAGATCAAGCAGGTTTTTATTATTTTTAAAAATAATTTCTGATTTAATTACCTTAATTCTGATTAAATTAACGACCTTTATAATAAGGAAATTTTGAGTTATTCAGTTGTAAAAGTTGGTTCATTTACTATTATACAGTGCGTCCGAAAAGTATGGAATATCCTATATATCTCAGTAAATATACATTTTATGGAAAAATGTTTCCTATAAAAGTTGTTTAGTGTTTAATTTTACATTACAGGGCAATACCAAATAACTATTTTTTAAAAAACAAAAGCGCAACGAATAATGCTTCATTTTTTTTAATGGGAAGGTATCCCTTTATTGTACTCATTTGATAGAGAATGTTTTTCTCTTTTCAATGATGTAAAACTTTGATACACTTGCATAAGTAAATTTTGATTAAAACGCAAAAAATTGTTTGAAAGTTTATTTCAATATTCATCTGTTACGAATTGAAAATTTTGTATAACTACACTCTACAGTTCATAGAAGGTGTTCGAAGTGTGCACCATTTACAGCTTGGCAATGATAAAGTCGTCTTTCAAATTCGTTTACTGCATTTTGAATCGTTTCTGGTATGATAGCTCTAATCTCTGTTCCAATACGGTCTTTTAGAGTTTCATATCTTCAAGCATATCGACATAAATCTTATTTTTGAGATGGCCCCACAGAAGCGAGCTGGTCATTCTACTGCACCTCTTCTGCCTATCCATCGATCCATCTTCGATCTAGATCATCTTCGAATAATTCTTGAACTATACAAGGTTTATACGGATGCCACTTCTCCTTTCTTAGAACTTCGTGTGCAGTGGATTTCTTCAAAGTATGTTCACGAGCAATTTATCGAACAGAAACATGCGGATTTTCCACTACAGCCAACATTATATTCTCACATTGTTCATTATTTAGAGCTTTAGGTCTGCCCGTTTTTGGACGATCTTTGACAGAACCCGTTTTATGAAATTTATGCAAAATTTTACTTACAGTAGACTGAGAAATATGGTATTCGGGGTGCACGTTATTAAACAAATTGCAAACTTCCTCTTGTGTTCTCCTTCTGTCTCCATATCCCAGCATCATTAAAATTTCGATACGATGTTTTTCTGATAAATGATCCATAGCAAGTCGTATTTTTGTAACTTTGTTATCCTCACGTTAATCAAAATGCTTAAATTAATTAAACATATAACTTTTCGCTTCAGTTCGGTTATTAATTGACATTTCTGTGACGCATTCAATTGTTGCAACAAACAAAAGTGTATCACACCGACCATAATGTGATTAGATGATATTGAAAATTTAAAAGACCGCGTCTGGAAAGGTAACAGATGAATAAATAAACTTTTAAGCGTTATTCAAACTATTTTTTTGCGTTTTAATCAAAATTTACTTCTGCAAGTGTATCAAAGTTTTACATAATTGGAAAGAGAAAAACATTCTCTATCAAATGAGCACAATAAAGGGATTCCTTCCCATTAAAAAAAATTAAAGCATTATTTTTCCATAAAATGCATATTTACTTAGATATATAGAATATTCCATACTTTTCGGACACACTGTATATGAAAGCATTGAAATGTCAAAAATTTAGCAAAATAATGCATACAGCTTTACTGAGTTAATATCAATGTTAATTATACGGTGTCATTAAATCCATACTGATAGAGGTATTGGTAATATTGGTAATTTACAATGCATGTTTTAAAGTACATCTAATCCTGCAAATAATAGCTTTCATGTCAGTAAAGAGTTGACCTAATTATATTAATTTGAATTTGGGTTTATACAGCATTGAATAATACTTCAGTACATACAAATTTGAATTTAGGGTAGATTTTATTTTGTATTGAACGATAGTTTCTTTGAAAACCAAAAATATTCAGAATTTATTCTATTTTTACTTTTTGCTTAAAATTCTTTTCATGACAAATACGAAACAAGCATTTCCTGAAAGGTAAGCGATTCTGATGAACCAAATAAGAGAGAAGTTAATAAAAAAAACCTATTATAGCAGATGCTTGCCCATTTACTTGATTTAACAAAGCAAAACGGATTTAGTGTATTCGTGAATTGATTACAGTACTTGTTCATAATTTTTGAGCTAAGCCCTCCAACTGTCTAGTTCCAAGCATTACTTTTTATGTGTAACAATAGCAATGTCGTAAGATGTCTAAATAGTGACATGGTATGATACAATGTATGTAAAGAAAAATATTAGTCGGAATTAACAACACGATAAACTAAGAATTTTACCATAAGTAACTTGATTATTACTATAAGTCATAATTCCAGGTTAATTTGTATGGAGATGTAATTAAATTGCATAATACATTTCTAACTAAAATTAGACGAACTTATAAATTCACCTTGAAGTTATAATGAATGTTATTTGCATACATATGTGCCTCATATTACATTTCCATGTAGGTTATACATATACACAAATTCATCTAGGTAGTTAAATGATTACTAGAAGACTTTCTTAGATGTTTCTCACAAAACCAAAATTAGCATATAGTGAAAATGTGTGTTAGTTAAGAATTTAAATACAATAAAAGCTTTTCCTGGTTATAACACTCATTTTTCAAAAATATGTAAAATGTATTTTTTATGTAAATTACAAATTTCACATTATTATAATATGAGCTTCATGGAGGAATGCGTTAATTATTTTTTACTTAGTAAATTGAAGTCTGCGGTTTATTATTCTATATCGCATTAAAAAATGGTGTCCCACAGGGATCTATATTATTAATGATATATGTACTTGTATGAGGTAGCTTATGTTTGAGTAATTTTCTCTTTAAAAAATGTTTTTAAAACATTTTTTATGATATGACTAACCATTCTGAGCTTTTAGTCAAGATCTCAACATGAAGGAACCATGAAATATTGTGCATCAAAAAGACTGTTTAAAAACAGGGCATAAGATAGAAATAAAATCAATACAAAAACAAAAAAATATTTGGTATTTAATTCAGCCCGTAGTAATTAAAAATTTTTAAGTTCCGTTAGAAGTATTAAAAAGATACTTCAATAATTAATAACGCATGATACAAAAAAATTAACTACGAACAGTTCTACTAAAATTATCAAAATGAGACGCCATTTTAGAAGATGCTTCTTGAAACTCTTCGAGTGCATCTCGTACAGAACAAACCCTGGCTATTGGTTTTTCATCCATGGCTAAGATATACGATATTGCACTTAAAAAATTAGATCGCCGACCCTTCTAATTCTAATTACAAAAATATAGCAAGATTTGCGTTAGTTAGTGGTTAGCAACCAATCGAAAAGGTCTACAGACCTTTGGGGAATTACTCCAAGCGAAAAGAGAGTATCAAGAGTGAAAGCTGTTCTAGAAATTTAGTTACATGAGATCAAATTTTGATTGTTGTACGTGGTCGTTCGATTGTTTCATAGAATTTGCATCGCCAAAGTTACGTTATGTCGTCTACCTGGTATTTCTACAGCTGTTTCTTTGCTGACGTGTCTGCTGATATGGAAAATAAAATTGAGTAACGTGGCGCGACTTAGGTTGTAACCTTCCCAATCTCTGGAAGCATTCAGTAAACATGTATTCAGATGACAAAAACAACATTTTGCCTAAGAAGATTAGAGGCAGGATGTGGCTCAAGGTATCAACTATATTATTGGAGACTGCAGCAGAACCTCAAAGCATTTGGAAACACCGATTTTTATCCTTTTGATTCCAATTGGAAAAACTGGTCATATACCGTTTGACAATTCCACTATTTTGGAAACGGAGACTTATTTACTCATTAGGATCAGAAGATATCTACTGACACTTGGTACAAGAATGTCTGCATGATTAATACCATTAAGATTCAAGTGGGAAGCGCTACAGCATTATAACCTCTCGGCTTATAGCGCTCAAAATGAATCGAATTTAGAACATCATATCTTGACAGAGTCAGTTAGTAAGCACACATCCTTTATTTATCGGAGAAATGGTCTTGACTAAGGTTTGATCATCACACAGTTTTTTGCCATTTCCAATTAGTCGTATGACAAACCACTTATACGTATAAGTAATGATCATGTAGTTTTAGTTTTGTAAATTTTCATTTTTGCTTTAACAAAACTATTCAGTTTGTCCATCACAAACGATACTGCAACAACTACTGAAAAACTGGCATCTTTGATTACTTTTCCTGAAGTATTTTAGAGAGATGACAACAAACCTAAGAGTTACATTAAGTTCATGTTGCATAAGCTATATCTCTTCATAATCCGATTTTGTAGACTTTTACGTAGACAATTTGATACTTTGGTTGTTAATCAATTTCTTTCCATTTTGAGTCGTCTCTTACTTCAAAGAGATGTGGGTATGAATAATGAAAGAAGCTGTATATGTTATATATGGATATTTTGCAATTAAATCTCTGTGTAGTATGCTTTATCTTTGTAAAGATATTTGAATTTCATCTTTACTATGATAACTACTACGTTCTACAAACAACATTAAAAATTAAACATACAATAAACAGTTTACAGTTGGTTTGTATTTTGTAAAGCGAACCCTGTATCTATTATGTAAACAAACATTTTCAGTGAAATACAAACAAGAGATCAATTTAAATTTTATCATTGCATATAATTAAGTGGTTTCTTAAAAGCATGTTAATTTACATGGAAGTTAAAACAAAGACGATTAATTTGAAATAGAATAGCGTCTAGTGCAATAAAATGTTACAAATAAATAAAATAAAATGAAGTCGAATGGAATAGAATGTAATAACCTCACGTTGTTACTTCAACAAAATGCACGTTGCAGATGCAATGTTTCAAATAATTCACTTGATTTATTCAAGAAAAAGAACGAAAGACAAATGCTTCTATTTCTTAGATAACTTATTCTCAAATACCTATTCAAATCTACACATTTCTATCCTTTTACGGTTATGAATGTGCAATATATTTTCAACTTAATTTTGTGTAAATACAAGGAATAATCCTTGTCTCTTATAATATTGAAATTTATTGGTTACAGACATAGCAAAATGTTTGGTTGGATGTAACCGAATTTTACAAATAAATTTATCTTTATGCAAGCTTAGGCAAAATCGATTTAAAGTCGTTAACAAGTTTCAATAATATTGCGTCGCATAAATAAATTTTTGTACAAGTTCGAGATAAAAATACAGTGGAATCCAAGAGACGCGATTATTAATTAGAGTTATAGAAAATACGAGTTACGGAAAATTGCAATTAGTATACAAGTGCAAGGGGACGTAATAAATTTCGAGTTGAACAGAAATTCAAGTTACAGAAGTTCGACTTATGGGGGTTCCACTGTATTAGTTTTGAAAATAATAATAAGCTTGAAGCTAAATCATATTTTAATATTCGAACCTTAAACTGATGTGAGTCTAGGTTCGCCATGGAAGATGAAACGATGAAAAAACCTGTACAGTCTATAGTATAAACGAAAATAAATAAAGATATATTACAAAGAAAATCAAGGAAAGCTTTAGACGCCTATTTCTGATGTTGTTTTGAGGTTTGGTACTGTGGCTTAGTTTTGAATATTTAAGGAACCAGATGATACGAGCTATTTCATGGGGTGATATCGGGTACCTGCCACATATTCAGATCTGTATTTTAGCAAGTTGTGACTTCCTGACTAAAGTTACCCTCTGAAAGCAAAGGGCAAACACCAACGGGTACAGCTAAGGAGTATAAAGAGGTATGCTGCATTTTCACTATGCGCTGCTACCAGCTTTATGTCTTTAACACTTACACTCTCTAGTACTTATTGCTACCATGTCAGGTTGTGGTTGCCAAAAATGACTGCTAAACACTTCTGTATCTTTATAAGGCATTCGTGAAAACCAACTCAACATTAACAGGTAATTTGTAAATTAATTAATAGGAATTATTGTACCAAACAATTATTGTTTGATGAGTGGAAAATCAATATAACTATGTGACGTCAAATAGAAGATGTACACCGGTGCTGCCGCGAATAATTTTGGTTGGTTGGGATACATTATTGCGCGAGGTTTGACAGACAACTGCCAAACTACTCAATAAATTAGTGGGGACAAATCCAGAGAAACTCTGCAATTGGTGACGTTCTTGCGAACACATAGCCTCACAGTTAGAGTGTTGCTGATCCATCATTCTTCTTTCCATTCCTAGTTTACGTCTTAAAAAAGGTTTGAGTATGGTCAACGGTTTGGCATTTTGTCAGCATATGTCTATAATTGAAGCACTGCATGGATTTGCTCTCCAGACTTAACAGATGCTTTTACTTATATGCACGACCGTAGTCTGTCCCATAATGTCATGTCATGTCCTAACTGCTTACCAACAAGAAAGGATGCTCCGTTTACCATTCCACTTTTTGGAGAAAATGTATGACCTGGACAAGATTATTTCTGTACACACACACCTGAGATTCTTAAGAGACAGTACATAGCAAGGCAGTCAAAAAAAAACAAAAAGAGAGCTTTCTTAAAACTTTCAGAATTCTAACATCTATCAATTGTCACTGGAAACGTCAAGAATCTTCTCCCTGGTGCGGAGGACATAAACCTAAAATGACAAAATTTACCAACACCCATTGAGCAGTAGCCGACAACATCGTGGACCACAGTCAATCGAAGATCGAATCCAGCTTACAGAAGTTTCGTTTTTACCGATTCTGTTATTCTTGCATCATTACTTCATCAAAAGTAAGAATATTATTAACGTCACAACAATCAGCACCTAAGCTATCGACGCGTTTGCCATTTATCAGTCGTTTATTACTCCGCTTGCAACTACACTAGGAACCTCGCGCTTCTGTGACCTCCTAAGGGCACCCCGTCATTATCTTTCATAATCATCCGCAAACACTGCCGCAAACTCTGTCGTGGCTACTCATCCAAAAAATCCATAACCAACATCAACTAGTGAATGGAAGAGATATTGTAACATTAGTAAAACCATAATAGAAAGATAGGTTACTTTCGCTCATAGTGTAAGCGTAGAAGGAATTTCAGAGAAGTTCCAATATTTTAAAATTCAGAATTAATTAGCATTTTTTTTTAATATGCGAAAGATGTCTGGCTAGTTTGTCTGTATCTTCTAAGGTTGTACAAATCTACCAAGACTGTAAAATAATTTTATATGCTAAAAGATCGATAAGGAAGTTTCGGAAAATTTATATTTAATTCAAAGCTATACTTACTAAACGTAGTTTGCGACACACCTTCGAAAAGCGCTCCAATTTCTTCTATTATTTTAATAAAATAAAACCCGTGATTAGGTTCTTACCTTCATTGTTTCTGAAATGCACATAATGACATAATGATCTTATTGAATGTCGCATTTAGATGATGTCAATTTAAATACATTTTTAAAATTACAATTCGTTCATTAGGTAAACAAATATATTACAGTAATTCGATTAATTTAATTATTTCATTCATTCCCCTTTCTATTGCCTTTGATAAAATGATGCCTAACAATATAAGTACAAACAGTATTATGCGTAACAAACTAAATTTTCCAATTTGGTTTTCTGCTATCGAATGACCTAGAAAGTAGAACAAAATAAAGAATAGAAATAAACGCAATTTTCGTGTTGCAATAATAGAGACTACCGAGACAGAAATGTACAATTTACCGATAGGCCCAACCTTCACAATGGTTCCAATAATTGCAAACACATGGGAACCGGAAAAGTATTCTTCAATTGCAAACAATAAGCGCTCTTATTTAAGTGACTTACTTTCTAATAAAATTTGGGGAACGTGAAATTAATTTCATTGTAAGTATAGACGGAGTATTTAGATACGGTAAATAGTGTACTTTATATATTTGTTTGAGTTACTGTAGAACCCAATAAATGATTATTATAAATACTACAGAATTGACGAGAGTTTACTCTTGTTTATTTGTAACTATCTTATCGATAACCTACTACACATCTGTCATGTGATAACCATGAACTTGCTTTATATGTAGAATAAAACATTTTAAATAGTGATCTTACAATTCAAAACCAGTAACTTTATATTTTATGTTTAGTAGTTGATTCCAGTCCAAATGGAAACTTTGCAAGGGTTATAGTCTTTTCTTCCCCCAGAAACTGCAAGGCTATCACTGATATATCTAATCCGAATTTAGACGCTTTAAGAATCCTGCCCTTCCATTCTGCTAGATTATACCAACTTGTTCTGTCTAGAAAGTATCTCTTCCATTTTTTCTTCAAATTACACCAATTTTGTTGGCCCTTTATTGACCTAAATCGAACTGATTTTGTTCAGAAGATAACTGGATTCAAGTTTTGTTGGTTCTTAGATGTCTTTTGTTCACAAACATTACAGAATTGGCACAATTACTCTGGTAGAAATAATTCTCTAATATCAGCATATGAACATCAATATTCTATCGTTTGGTCACTTGACCCCGCTTGACGCATATGAGGTGCACAGCTTAAATAATCCGCTTAAAACTTCAGCTGTTTACTGCAGATATTTTAGATCTTGAATTATCAATCTCTACTACAATTGTGTAGTAAGTTTCCTAAGATTTTTCTAACAGCAATATTAAAGTAAACTCCTTGATCAAATTTGGCGCCCAAAAAGTTTTCAAAAATCTGTAAGTAAACGTAAGCTAGACTGCATAACTGACGAGGGAAGTATCAAACATTATACCCGCTGATTTGGATGACACTTGGTAAATAGTAAGTATTCGACTGGTAAAGTGCGCAAGTGAAGTCACCTGGCAAATGTCAGGATCGGAAATAAGAAGGAAATTCAAAAAGCTTACAAAAACTTTACAATAACATCAAGACTTTTATATTTAGATTTCTATAGTGCTACTATAGTAACAATGGGCCAAAAATTAAAAAATATCAAAATATACAGAGGTGGGCAAAAATATGAACATATTCTTAAATATTTACCATTACATTCTGGTAATATTCCTAGTTAAGATCACACCAATAAGTTTTCTATAATCTTGAGAAAATATTTGCAGCAAATATAATAACTACACATGTCATTAGTTAGCATTGTCTGAACATTTTTAGTTTTGTTCCTAATACCGTCTCAATGTTAAATCAGACTTTACAGATGAATAACTTCTGTATCTGCGATCTAACGAGGAGATGTTGACTGAGAGGTCTGATTTTAATTTTCGAAACTTTCTTGTAAGACTATGGCTTTGCCCAAAAAACACCTAGGTGGTAGTGTTTCTGGACACTTCTACTAGTTCGGGATCTAATTTAAACTGTAGAATGCCCCTAAATATATTTACTTGTGTCTACTAAACTCGCAAAACGCAAGTGTAAAAGAACATCCCAAATACAGGGTGTCCCCAGATCGATTTAACCATAGGTGTGAAAGACAAAAAAATTTCGAGTTGAAATTTGAGCCACATACCAAATTTGAAAACAATCGGCATAGGCTTTATGAATTATTTCAACATTAATTCCATTTATTGCATTTGTAATTTGCGCTTTTACATAGAGTAAACCTTTCTGGGATCTAAAACAATCACATTGTGCCGATTGTTTTCAAATCTGGTATGTGGGCATAAATCTGCATTCTGAACAACTTTTGCTTATAAAATTTTTCGGAAAAGATATTTTACTTACACTGATAATAAGTTTTTGATAACTATCAAAGCCTGCTTGATTTCCCAAAAATAAAAATATGGTGCAAGTTAGTTTCTAATCAACGTTCTAAATAATGTTTATATAAATAAACAAAATGCAAATGAGCAAGAATGTCTATAACAAACTTTCAATATCGTATTCTCTTCAGCAGATTTAAACGTACTGCTGTTGTCAAGGTCACGTGTGCATCCTAAAATTAATCGTGACCACCAAAGATAAATTCAAATGACAACAACCTGCATAAAACAATAATAAAGATTATGTAAACAGCTTTAATGGATTTTGCTGCCAGGTATTCATGAAATGATTGCCAGAATGTCTGAATTCAACAAAAGCGATATCCCGACCTCTACTTGCTGTAACACTGTTTGAGATGGTTAGTGGGGTGACAACCAACCGGTAGAATCGCATGGTAGTAGGATTTTAGGTTTTACACGGTTTTACGTCTTCAGTTGTTTATTGAACTTTAAGTAGTCCTGGATTATAATACTACATAAACCAATGTTAAGCAATTTTTGGACATGGATGCCATCATTTGGTGCGATTCTCTTAACCAACTTGTATAAAGCTCTAAGTCTTGCCATTCTTTGGCTGACTGCTTAGATTAATTTCAGTGATTCAAAAATGATTTTTGATCTACTGAGTTATTTTTTCCCAAAAACTCTAAAATTCTTTCATTTTTTGTGTCAGGATATTTAATAGTTATATTCAAGTCATAATATTTCCATTTTTGCAAACTGTAATCTTTAAAAATCTTAATGTTTCTAATAATTATCTTAGAATTAATTTAAAAAGGGAAGATGTAGTAAAATGAAATTCTCAAAATCGGTTGATAATAAATTAGTAGGTTTCCTTGTTATAAAAAGAATATTTTTTGAAACCATTCCTTCAGATAGTAAGATACACAAGAAAATCTGAAATTATCTCAAATTTTATTTTATTTTATTTATTATAAGTTATTGTATATTTTGTACAAATAAATATGGCGTAATAATAATGTTATAAAAAAGTGATAGCAGACAATAAAAACGATTCAAAAATGATGCTACCTAGAATACTTTAAATAAAGTTGGCGATAAAAATAATTTTTAAAAAATATCCAAAACCTAAAACCTTCAAGATGTTCATATATTTTATCATTGCATTCTCAAGAAGTACCACTTAATATATAACAAAAAAGATGGCTAAATCAAGTAATAAAAAGGGCGCTCACACCGCGTGAAATTTGAAGATGCCAACGTACCCTTATTTTTTATTCATTTCCTCAATAACGAAAAACATAAAATAGAACATTTTGTTTTATGAAGGTTGAATACGCTATGATGTGGTATAACAGTTCGTTTATTTTTATACGAAAGTCATATAAGGAGAGACAAATGACGAATTGATGAATGAGTACAATATGTGAGTCAACAAAATACGTAAGGTTAATTTTTGATATTTAAATTACATTTGAAATACACCGATAAAAGTTAGACCCTCTTGTTTTTCTATTTTATTTCGTCCCCTTGAGCATTTCGGTATTAATGAAGGTTTGGAAGGAAATGTCATTTTTGTAGGTTCTAGACAGACCGTATAGTTGCATTTTATTATGATGAAATTATTTAATGGTTATTGATCAAGAGAACATAAGTTAAACCAGCTAGGATAATTCGTACAAGGTTGTTAATTAAAATGTGCTAAAAATAGATATCATTTGAAGAACATTTTCATATCCTAAACACAAAAAGAATTAAAATTCCCTAAACAATCAAAAATGTACACCTACCGTAATGTCATCTTACATGTTCAAATCAAAACTGAAAATCCAATCAGTTAACTGACAGAACGGATTTACTGTTCTTCCAATTCTTTTTAGTTTTGTATGGATGTTTTTGTATTAATTACCTAAAGAAAAAAATAAATCAATGGTGACCTAAATAATATCATCTTGATAGATGATCACAATTTTATCTCGTAAATATATCATCCGTGATTTCCGGTTGACGCATCAGATCGCTATGTAGGTACACATTTAAGCAACTTTCAAAAATGATATTTTAACTAATATTTATGATTAATATTACCGTATCATTATAAAATGAATATCTAATTAGTACATTAGTTATAATTTATAAATATGCCTATAATTGCGGATATTGTTCTTTAGTTCCATGAAAACACAATGAGACTGAACGAGCTGTTATTACAAAAACGAGATAACATTGTGTAACAATATATTCAAGAGATACAGTTTTAAATAACTTGATATCATAATGGGTTGTAACAACAATCTGTTCTTTTAGTACGATTTAATTAGTCTTTTCAACAACAAAACTACAACTAATTAGTCGCAATTTCTGTAATAAGACCTTACTCCGTATACGAATCCTGATCTGTGATTTTATTTTATCTCTAAATTGTGCAATATTCAATGTTTTATGGGTATTATAGAAAAAGAGCTAGAAACAAGTATCATTATTCTTGTGCAAAAATGTACTCTTTAATTCCAACTGACAACTGTTTAAAACATTTATTTATAGAAATGATTATTGCTCCTCAATAGGACTGTTTTATCCCTATAAATAGGTAACATGGTTTTAAACAATTTTTCCTATCTTTGTTTAGGGTTCTAGTAACTTCCTTTCCATTGGTAAATAAAAAGTTCATAAAATAAAGGTCTTGCCTGTGTTTGGTTTAATTCTCAATCAACATTTCAACATATTGATTTACAGGAAAACAGATAGATAATGCAAAACTGGGCACCTACAAACTTATTCTAAAAGCATAAAATTACAAAAGACAAGAAACGCCTTTCTTGCATTTTCGCAGATAATATCTTCAATTAAAATAATTTGTACAATCAATTGATCATTGTCTTATAATGGTTTCACTCTTAGATTCTGTATGTTTCCTATTTTGGAACAGAGAAATTGAAAAGCAAAAATATAAATTTCTTTTTTTTCTTACGCCAATTGAAAATATTTCATCATAAAGATATCAACTAATGCAATATTCTACAGACTAACCCAACATTGGAGTGTCTGGATTACTTAATATATCAGACTTCTTGGGCCAAATTGAAATAATTGCTCTCTTTTCATATTGTTGGCTTTTGCGCTGATTAAATCTAGAGAACAATTTTGGAAAAATTACAGTGAGTAAGTAAAAGGAAAACGGAATCACGAAATCTGATACAGAGACACATAGAAGAGGATGTACAGAATCTAAAAGATAGTTAGGAACACTGAAAACAAAAGTAATCAGAAATAAAGTAAAGCATGCAGGCTAGAATAGCAGAAGGCTGCACAAGATAAAAGGCTGCAACACCTAATTTCAAAAGCAAGGTACATTTAAAAACTTTTTTGCCGACACATTGAAAGCTTTTGCCAATACATCGAGAAAAAAAGGAAGAAAATATGGAAGAAGTAAAATAAATATACTGAAAAACACAAGACCAATTAATAGTAAAATATGTAGATGCTTCTACACAAACTAAGAGCAGAAAACAAACAATAACAAAACAGGAAGCAAAAACGGCCAAAAAGATTTAAAAAGGTTCAGAGAAGTGCAAAAATAAGCAAAACAGGCAAACCCTGATAGCATTAACGACTCTGAATGGGAAATTAGAAATACTAAGATATAAAAACCTTAAAGTAAACATAATACTGAATAAACGAAGATTATACAAAGAAAGACTCAAGAAAAAAGAAAGATTTTAACCCAACACACAAAAAAGGCATTGTCTAAAAGATTCGCGGTAAAACTGACGTAAATTAGAACAAATCAACTATATATCGGGAAGAGTTCTACGCAAAGCAATAAGATAAGCAAAACACGGATACCAGAGAAAAGCAGAACAAGACAAAAAACAAAAACCAGATCAACAATAAACACCAAAGAGAAAAAGGGACAAAAACTCAAATGACAGCAAACTTTATTGGCGGAATTTCCTTAGGATAAAGCAAGTACACTAAAAGAAGAAAATGAAGCCCAAAGAATCAAGAAGCGCTACCCAAAACATTGTGCTATTAAACGATGAAAAAATCAGCAACGCCCAAGTAAATGCAAAACAAGAATGACAAAGACGTTTTCCAGAAGGTTGGTCAACAGGAAAGATCAAAATGACCAAAACCTCAAAAAATCAAACAATCAAAATAAGAAGTACATCACGCAAATATGAATTGGGAATTGATAACAAATACGATAAATGTAAAAACACTGAAAACAGAAATAAGAGATAAATAAAACAAGTAATTAAAAAAATAATTTGGTTACATCATTAACAATTACAGGGATATGCGCCCCAACAAGAACAGCGTCGAACAAAGCTATAGAACGAGCAAAACGCAAAACAAAATTAACACTTGATCACTAAGGAACATGAATTAATAGTAGGCAAACATGTCTACGAAAAGAGGTGCAGGATTAAGAATAATATTGACGTACTGTAATATGGCAATTCAGACAGAGTAGTAATGTTAAGATTCTAATTACAAAAAATATCTCATTAACAATTACAGAGATATACGCTTCGACAGGAACAGCATCGGACAAAAGTTTAGAAAAATTCTGTGAAGGAGTAGAAGTTATAAAACGAGCAGAGTCTAAACTCATAATGGGAAATTTTAACGGCAAAGTGGAGGAACCTGCTAAGGAGAATGAATTAATAGTTAGTAGGCAAACATGGCTATGGAAAGAAAGTTTTGCCATTCACCGCAAACTCTTCATAGCCAACACTTTTTTCAAGAGACGCAAAGAGAGAAGATACAAGTGAAAATCACCTAATGCAACGTACAAAAGTGACATACACCTCATCTTGACCAACAACAAAGAAATAATCACAAAAACAAAAGTGATAGTACGTTTTGAACTAAGTATGGACCATCAAATGGTAAGATCAATAGCAAAAATCGATAAAAAATATAAAAAGCAAAGCTTTACGAAAACAAAGGTGGAGAAATAGGGAATAACAAACCCGATCCAAAAGATATCAAAATCATCTTAAAGCGATGGTAAAAAAGAACAAAATGAGAATTTTAAAAGCAACGATATCCAAGAGTGTTGCGATAATATCGAAATGCTAATAACGCAAGCAAAAACATTAACAACAATCTACCAAGAAAGAGAAAACAAGATCTCAGGAAAAACAAAATAAAAGGATTTAAAATAAACTACTGGAATATGAGAATAAATCAAACACACCGAATGAAATAAACTAACCAAACAAATAAGGACAGATATTAGAAAAGCGTTAATAAAAAAATGAACAAAAACCGAAAAGAAGGCACAAATTGGATAATAAATCTGAAAAAATAGCAATGAAACAAAAAGAAAAAGTTACAAGTTACTATAGAGAATTCTATAAGTGAAATAATGATGAGGAAGAAATACAAGAAGAAAGTTGAAAATATTTCAAAACAAATATAAGAGAAAATACAGGAACATTGAAATTCTACAGACAGAAACCACACCTGACCAATAAAAGACTTCAGAAACCATACTTTTATTCAAAAAAGGTAAAAGGGATGATATCAAAAAGTATCGGCCAGTTTAATTTCAAGCATACACAAACTACTTGCGACTATAATAGAGAAGAATAAAAAAGAACGCAGATACTATTAGATAAAAACCAGACAGTGGACCAAGCGGATTTTAGAAGTGGGTACTAGACGATGAACCACTTACAGACAGTGAATCAAATTATAGAAAAGTTCAAAGAGTATACCAAAATATATCACGTTAATAGAATATAGTAAAACATTCAATAATATCGAGCACAAATCCCTGTTGCAAGCTTTGAAAAAAAAAGTACTGGAGTATATTGAAAAAATCCAAGTGATTTACGTATAGGGAGAGAACAGTAAGAATAAGTCTAGAAAAAATAAAAACCATCTTGGACTATAACGGGGAATGAAACAAGGAGATCCCTTATCTCCAAATCTTTTCACAGCCATATGCAACAGGTGATTAAGAATTTTAATGAGAAGAAAAAGAAATAATACTTACAATTAGAGAAAAAAGGTTGACAAATCTCAGATTTGCGGAGGATGTAATTTCTTTCACAGAAAGCAGAACATTATTATGAGACATGATAGAAGAAGTAAGCTTAGAAAGTCGGATAAACGAGAAAAGACTAATTTGATGACAAACAAGTATATATATATATAATATAAGGATAGAAGATCCAGTTCAATATCAAATAGGTCAAACAATACCATTTGAGAAAAAGGTGGAAAGAAAGATAACAAGCTAGATAGAATCTTGGTCCCTAAAACTAGTCTTAAAGAGTAAAAGAAGATTTTTAACAGCTTTATCATCCCACATCTTGGATCCTAAATAAAACACTAAGAAACAAACTAAGAACAGCACAAACAAAAATAAAAAGAGCAGTTCTGGGAATTAAGTTGAAAAACATTTTAAGAGATAAGCACAGAAGATGTAATAAACAAGATGTACATAAGTTCCTATAATACAATTAGGCAGGATGAGGGAGGATAGATGGATTAATTGGAAAACAAAATGTAGACTTCGAGATGGAAACAGAAAGAAAGGATGCCTTACAACAAAATGGTCTGAAGAGATAGAAGAGATTGCAAGCAGAAACTAGTAAAAGAGAACACTGGACAAAATAAGAGATAAGAGAGAAAAAGAAATCTTTTCCGAGAACAAAGACGAATCAGACAGAACACAGATTCATTTGGCCGATTCGATAAAAAACAGGTTCAAAAAAGGAAAAAAATAGTCTGGTGTTTTGGTTAAAAAACGCTTAGTTCTACGGAATAAAAGATAGCTAATAATCAAAAGGAATTCTGTGGAATTAATACTATTATTGCATTTCACTCTCCAAACCATTAATCGATTAACCCTTAACCTGATTTAATATCAAGAAATGGTATGGTTTTCGAGATTCCATTAGCGCAACTGCATTGGAAAGTCACAAAATATTTAATGCATGAATGTTTACAAATTATTGATGTAGAGAATCTTACTGTGCAGAATTTACCAAATTTGTAATTGATTATTACCGTTGACGTAAACAAGTATTTTCTTTCCAAAAACATGCCTTCTAGCATACAAATTGTAAAGGTTGCTTCTAAGTGGATTGCATATTGTCTCACTCATTTTACAACATCGATAAAATTTTAAAACAAAAAGAAACCTGAAATGAAACCACTGAAAAGCGAGCAAATTAATAAAAATCTGCGCAAAGAAAGTTATTCCAATTTTAGAGAAACTAGATAGTAAACAAGGAGTCTTTTGATTAATTATTGTTCTAAATAAGTATTTTTTCCCTTAGTTTTACACATGAGAGCAGATTCAATTTCCATCAGTGACCTTTCGAATTGAAAAGTATACGTCAGAACGCCCACATCAGTATCGGTAATAAGAATATCACACCTTTAATCTATTATCATTTTGCATTTCTATTATTGGCTAACTCTAACCTATTTTCAATCATTCATTTTAGTAAAAAGAAAAACAAACATTCAATTATTATCAGTTTATTATATTAAAAATACAAATATTATTATCAAAAAAATGTCTAATGAATTTTTAGCTCATTTCTCATTTCTACAAATCTATGGGTACGCGATGAATGATATACCAAAACCAGTTGTTGGCCTTTTTTAACTTGATATAACTTTGTATTATTTACTTAATGGCCTGAAAGATTTTCGATTCCTCAAAGCAATCTCAAACGGAAACGATATTAAAAATAAAATGTAGTACCTCGTTCGTAAAATGACAAGAAAAACGAAAATATAAAGACCCGTTCATTATCGATTTTGATAAAAATACTTTGCCTTTTGCTAAAAAACCACTTCTTTAATCGACCAATTACATTTCTATTTGTAACGCTTGGTTAAATTCAATTCATTTATAATTTCAAGCAAATCAACATAATTATATAAAAAGAAAGAACAAACAGGACTGTCCTCCTTTTTAAGTATGGTTTTTATTTTGTCTTTTATATCAATAAAGTTTATTTTGAGATGCAAAGTAAGTGAGTGGATTTTACAGTGGTTTTAAACAAGCACTTTTTGTTGGTTTCTTTAAGCTGCTCTAATAATTCAACTTGACATTTTAAATTTTTATTATTCCACCTAAATAGGTCAATAGTCCGATGCTTTTTACAATAGTATTAAGAAAACTTAAGTTTTCTAAAACTTTGCCTTGTGCAATATTACTAATACCGTATTGCTTTTTAAGATTCTATTCCTAGTAGGTAGGTTAGTTCGGATCTTGAAAACACTCATATGAAGAAAAGACTGAGGAATGAAAATTATGGACTTCTGGTGAAATCATAAAGAAGGCTCAGAAAAGAGCACAACACACAATACCACATATTCACAACACAGCTAATAATAATAGAAAAATTAAGGAAAACAATGCACGACGAGTATGTGTAGTGTTTGTAGATCTTGAGAAAGCTTTCGCTAGAATACATATGTATATAGGAAAATGGTATACGAGGGTTGCTATTTATATTTCTGGCCTAACAATAAAAAAACAAGTATTTATGATCGAAACTAGTTTTATTGTTTTTCAAAATATTCTCCATTAAGATTGATACACTTTTCCATGCGTTTGAACCAATTTTCGAAGCATTTTTTCCACTCTGTTTGAAGCAGCTCCAAAATATGCGTTTTGAAACAAAAAACGGCTTCTTCTGGTGTTGAAAATCGTTGACCACGCGGTTTGTTTTTGATGTACGGGAATAAAAAGAAATCATTGAGTGCCAAATCAGGGCTGTATGGTGGATGGCCCATCAACTCGACCTTCTGGTTGGTTAAATATTCAATTGTTTGAGCAGCGGTGTGAGAGCTTGCATTGTCATGATGAAGAATGATTCGCCTCTTCTTTGAAGTTTTCCGAATTTCTCCAATGACTTCTGGCAAACAAATGGTTGTGTACCATTCAGAGTTGACCGTCTTACGTTGCTCTAACGCCACTGTTGCCACATGGCCGGTAATACCAAAGAAACAGGCAATCATTTGCTTCGATGTGCTTCTTCCGCCAACAACGTTTGTTGGATTTGGCTCGTCTTGAAAGACCCACACAGTTGATTGCTGTTTTGTTTCGGCGTAGATCCATGATTCGTCACCTGTGCAAATGTTATACACAGCCTTTGATGCACCTTTCGCAAATTTTTTCAACATTTCATTGCACCAGTCGACGCGAGCCTTCTTTTGAGCATTGGTCAGGTTATGCGGGATCCAACGGGAACAAATTTTTTTTACGGCCAAATGATCATGTAATATCTTGTTGATGCTAGTCATACTAATGCCCAAAGATGCCTCAATCTCACGGTATGTCACATGACGATCTTGTTTAATCAGTTCACGCACAGCATCGATGTTTTCGGGCACAACGACAGATTTTGGACGGCCTTCACGGATTTCGTCCTGGAGTGAACATCGGCCACGTTTGAATTCATTATATCAGTTTTTTACAGTGCTGTAGGATGGAGCTTCATCGCTATATAATGTATTAAGTTCATTGATGCACTCTTGTCGTAATAATCCACGTCGAAAGTTATGAAAAATAATTGCACGAAAGTGTTCACGGATCAATTCCATTTTTTACTAGGGAATGCACTTTTCAATTAACTGCAAACAACACCAATCGCACTCAAATGACAAAATGTTGTGGTTGAGGTTATGTTCAACAATGTAAAGTTTACACCGGAAATGTCAGCTGACGCCTGGAAACAGTCAGTGTTGCCAAGGCCAGAAATATAAATAGCAACCCTCGTAGAAAGGTCTGAAGTTAAGAAAAGTTAAAAGCTCAGGAAAGTGATAACGGGTTTAGTTGTGTCAAAAAGAATAACATTAAATTGTAGCAAGGAAAGGTTTGAAGCAAGGCCTAAAGGAAGATGTTATTGAAAGAATCAGAACAAAAAAATTTTAAATCAGTATAAATGGGTGCAATGATGTCTTAGTGGCATGGATTCTACAGTTAATAATCAAAAAGGCTAGGATTTGAAGAATTTTCTGGTACTCTACCGGTTCTGCGTTACCAATGTATCGCTGTTTAAAACTATCTGATATCGTTTAAAGGTACAGCAAAAACAAAAAAAATAATAAATTGATTTATTATTAATATTATGATTATGGTTTTAGAAATTCGAAACGTCGTAGTGGTTCTAAAGCATGATAATGTTAGGGTTATGCGAAATAAGTGAGAATCCGGGATTAGTGCAAACGCGCCTAATAATATCAAGAAGTCTGGCGACAATGTCCAGCCCTCTATTATCCTATATGATTGCATGCTTACCTTTGACTGTGATGCCACAATTTGACAGCAGTTGATGGCATGGTGTACTATTTAAGTGAGTTGTCTACGGTAATTGTCAGATAGCGAGTTCTCTCTTTTGTTCCAAATGTTTTACATTGCATCGAGAATCAAAACAGTACAAAATTTCCAGAATAACTCTTCATAATCATTAAACAACAATATTGGAATTGGAACTAAGTCACAAGAATTGTTTCTTGCCCCATATAACATAACAAGTACATAAATGTGTAGTTGGTAAGTCATTCCCACTTCCCAATTGAATCAAAGACATTTGGGCCGGTTTGAACGAATCAACCAAAAAATGGACATAATCTCTGTTTGACTAAAGATTCTTAATCTAATCGCACCTAATTAAAAAAGCAGCGATGTTCAATTCATTTAGAAATAAAACAATTGCAAGACTCATAAGTCATAACCATTCTTTGGTTGCGATGTTTCATGCATACTAGTTAGTTAGTTTTTTGGCCCAAGCTATTGTGCATATTCATGGTTATTTGCAGAGACTTTAAAGCTGGTCTAGCTAATCAACAGTAGTGTGACCTTAATTTTGCTAAACCATTGCGAGCTTCAAGTTGGGTAAAAACGATCCACAACTGTACAAATCACAAGCCATGGCAGTTCATTATTCTTGTTTATTCTTCTCCAATCTTAAGTTGGCCTGTGATGGTTAGACGAGCCATTCGGTTGCCTGCCATCTAGATAAAGAGTAACGTCTTAACAAACCGCAGGTCGAGATTAAATCAGATAACTTGGTTTTGATCCTGATTTTGCCAATCGTGTATAAAATCTTGAAATATCAATATCAGTACGCTTCTGAATTCTATAATAATCATTTTTTGGAAAAATTCATAAAACCTGTTTTGACTTCGAAAATATTCCCCCAGCAAAAACTTGGTTTGCTCTTTTTAAGAGATTCCAACTTGATATCGATGTCCTCAGTTTTTTAAAAAAAAGGATTGCAATAAAAATATTTGCTGATTACGTCTTATAATAACCCTCACTGTTGCTTATATAGTAATAAAAAAGTAATGACAAAATTTACATTAAAGGATAGCAATGCTGCTAGATTAGATTTTCTTACGCGAATAGGAAAATTTGAGACTAATGGTAGACAGCTTTTCAAAGAAGTGAAGGAGACAGAATACCGAGAAATAATCCTAATAAAAGTTTTAAGTGTATGTTCTCTAGACAGATATTGTCTCACTTCCTACTGTTAGTCTTCGTAAATATTTTTGAGTCACAATGTGTAGGTACATAAAAATAAACAAACAATACATTAAAGGTCACTATGACCAAAAACTAGCAGATGTTAAAAATAGTATCATTAAAGACAACAATTTTTTTAAATAACTTACGTTTATCTCTTTTATACAAAATTAAAATAAGAATAAAATAGTACAAACGGAAGATTGAAAATCACTAATCACCCTGGATTGTAACTACAATAGTCTAATTAGCTAGAAAAGACTTTTACGACCAAAGAAATAATTATTAAACTTATAATAGGTTCTCAGCTATTCTGTACTATGTAGGTATATGTTTAATTTATGCGTGACTCATGACTTTTTAATGAGTGAAGTTAATTAAACCTAATAAATAAAGCTAATATTTAATTATTATCAGGTGAAAACTTCTATACAAGTAATTTTCTACATAATTCCCATAACCTTTGATATATGTACATCAAGAAGAAACATTAATGAATCATCATGGCGTAGCACACTTATAAATTTGGCATTTTTAGGCTACAGTATCATTTTCACCACATATTCTAACAGTGAGTATTATTTCAAACTAATCTCTACTGAAATGAAAACGCTTCTATCACGATCAAGTAACCTTTGCCCGTAACATTTAGTAGTTAAGAGCAACAGGGTCTTTCACCTGACTCTAAAAGTCAATAACTTTTTTTAACAGTCGGTATAGACTAAGAGAGTAAAAGCAAAGTTTCACGGATTACTTTGTTGTACGATACCGTGTTAATTAATTGTTTCCAAGGCCTGCTATTTGGAAGCGACTAACTACCTTCCTGTTGGTTCCGTTCTCTCAAAGTTTTTTAAATTATTTAATAAATAATCACCCATATTAATTTCAAGGGAAAATATTTTATCAGGCGTAGGTTTTCCTGATCCTCTCGGTTTATAGAATTTTAAAAAATTAATAAAATTGGAAATTATGTATAATGAAACTGGCAGATTTATATAAAAAATTACCGCAATAATATATGTATATACATTTAAAAAAATTTTAAAAAAATATTCTAAAAGATTAAATTATTAACTAATTTACTAATTTCCTATGTTGATTTTTGTCTTCAATGTAAAAAAGCATTTATCGAATATTGAGTCAATTGAATTCATTGTTTATATTTAATTGATAAAGTTCGTTTGTATATCCATCACAACTGTAATGACTTAGGTAGTTTCTAAATGCGTCTGAATATTTTCGAAGACAATGAAGCACAAGGTCAGACTGTGACAATTTGGTCTCGAAGACTGTGGACATTTTGTTCCCTATATATATTGACAAAATTATACACTTTGGAGCTGATATTACGCGTTTGTTTCCATTTTTAAATGTGCACAAATTACTTTTGAATTTTGGCCCTATTTGATTCCCAAATTGGTTTCGCTCGGAAGTCCCTAAGACTTTTAATCCTCTAGGCCAGTCTGACTTTTTCAATAATCTGGAAGATCTTTTGTAGCCAGAATTAGTAAAAATAATGGAAAGATGAAGGTTCTGAAATTGGAATCACAACAAAAAAATTCAAATTGGCCGAATAGATTCACATAACGTTGAAACACAGCTTTTGCTAATACAGTTGTCTATATGCGAGCCAAATCGGCTCTGAGGACCAAATTTGTCTACCCTTGTAGCTATACCCTATTGGAATATCGAGAGTTTGAGATTAAACAAAGGCGTAGTAGGCTAATGTAAGCATATTTGTACAGGTCAATTATAAATATTATTTGCGTAGAAATGGAGACTCAAAATTGATACAATCATCATCATCATCGTATTTTCTAAATGGTTATCGATGCAGAAAAAACACTTTTCAGACAAGATAGATCTACCCACTAGTAGCCCATCAAAAAGTTCTTGGACACGTCGCCCATCATGACCCCTAATCATGCTGCTGTTCAAGATAAAGGCCTAGAAGTCATCTCTCCTGACCATTCTCTTAACGCAGCTCAATAACTTAGCTACCCTGCCTAACCACCCCGTTATCAACTCCGTCTTTTCTATAAGGTGAAGTCAAGATTTCCTTTCAAGATTTGAACGTCTCTTTCTTCGAAACAGTTACCGATGCTTTGCCAATGCTCAAAGATCCTAGGCGGCCAATTTGTGGAGGTTAAGGTCTGGACACTTACTTAGATAGGGCTTTCATAAGTTCTGATCTGAATTTGACTTCATTAAGACCTTACAATATTGAGAAGCAATATCCTTCATACAAAAGATGCTCCGCTCCATATAATGCCGATGAAGCCGCTAAATGTAAGGCAGGCTAAGACAAAGTAGAATCTCTTTTCCTCTTACTTTTACAGTAGGTCGACTAGACTTTACACATGGGGAGCTGACCAATTTAAGCATGTGTTCTTCTATCAATTAGTTAGTAGTTACGTTTGTATGTTGACCTGTAATGGTTGGGCCCTTTGTCTTTAATACTCGTCCACCAACCCCCTAGTACTCTTAGTATTTCATTGACTTAATATATAAATTCTATTCAATGTTGACAGGTTGACTCTTGCATGATCGTATTGTTATTATTTAGTTAGTTTCCCCTAGTTAGTTAAAATTGTGTTTTGAGTTGGCTGGGTTCACCGATTTTGGTATTCGCTCCCTAACCGAGATTCTACACTCATGAATTATTACTTTATTTATATTCCCCAATCTGGTTAAATACAAATTCATTCCCTACAATTTATTTTACCTTTATTTAAAGTTTCTTTGACTTAATGTATTCGTATTTTATACTAATATGTCGATCTTTTGCGTGCTGGTTCCTCGTTCTAAATTATGGCACGAGATTTTAATGTCAGATATTAGGGAAATGGCATACTTCCCTGAAATGTTTTTAAAGGTGTCTAACAAGAGTTTCCTTTTCCATCATCTTCAAAATTCTCAACTACTTTAATAATTGTTAGTTTTAATAGTTACTTCGTTAGAGTATTTTGTAGCCATTGAATATACCGAGTGTCAGCAAAACTAGGGGAATCCCTAATTTTCTTACGGTTTGTGAAAATGAACTTGACAAGTATAAATCTAGTCATTAAATGCTATGACTCGATACATACGTGTTATCTTTCCATCGTGTATGGTTCAATCCTAACAGACATCAGCTTCAAGTCTTGAAGTAGAACGCTCTGTATATATTTGCATATTTACGTTTTATATTAAAGGATTTTAGGAGAGAGAATCCTGTGACGAGGGAATATTACAAAACACAGAACCCAGTATTTAATTTTAATTAATATTCAATAGTATACAGAGCGTTTCATATGAAATTTTAAATTTGGTGCACATTTAGTAATTAGATTACACCTGCCAAGTTTCATTTTTAAATTTTTACAAATTGGAGCGGTCCAAGTTTTGTTAACACCCGCGTTATTTAATGCATAAGATAAGAGCGCAACTACTCAAGCAATCAGTACATTTAACAAAATCATTTAAGTGGGACCGAACATCACTAAAGAAGAAGTAAAATGTCATTAAATAATCAATATGCGTTTCTCACGGAAAACTTTCGATTGAATAACCTCTAATTACCGCTTTGAAAACAAACAGGCACAAACTCATTAACGTGAAAATGTGCTGCTTAATAAATATGAAACCGATTAATTAACCATTAATGATATGCTTTTATGTTTATCAGACAGAAGTTGGAATTATATCCGCATGCAGTTTAATTAAAAGGTAGAAATTGCAATAACTAACAATCCACTGACTATGTACATAGTATGTGATTGTTAGTAATTTCCCGAAAGTGATTCACTGCAGATATTTTCTCTGTTATACAATAAATCTCAAGTAAATATTAAAATATTTTAATTAACCTATAACGTTCAAGGATAGATATTTAAAGAAACCTACAGAAAGTCGTTAGATATGAAAACCCAAGAATTAAAATGGTACGAGACAACACGAAGACGACTTCCGAGAAAGTTCAGTTAAAAATCGAATGATTCATTCAAATTCAAATTCGAATTCAAAACATTGCTAATTCTCAGGATTTTAAGGTTCAGGCACCTATTGAATATTTATGCAAGAGAGACTTGCTTTACAGGTTTTGTCTTCTAAACAATATAAATAAGAGTTGATCGTTTCCTAAATATTTTGTTTATTTCCTTCAAGCGCTGTTTTAGTTGTTTATTATAACCAAAGTATTAATTCGTTTTCTATACATCTAATTTTTAATTATTTATATATTGAAGCTCAACATAAAATTACTTAATATTAATAACAGATATACAAATAATTAAAAGAATTAAAAATTGGGCAAAATACCAATATAGATAGTGAAACCTACTATCAAGCAAAATAGAAACAAAGAATTGATAGCGATTTAAAAAATTGTAATGACAGAGCTTCAAGAGAAACCAACAAGAACTGGTTCTTTAATACTCAATAAAATTTACATTTATATTTACTTCTGAAATAAGAAATAAGGTTAAGACAAGTCTTACTGTATTTATAAATTTGTTAGAAATATTAAAGCAAAATTTCAACAATAATAGTTGCAATTATTAGAATTATTCACACAGTCTTGTTAAAATTTTAAGTAATCAAAGGAAAAAATTAAGGAATCTCTTCTTTGCGCTGCCTAAACTTTTTATCTTTCTTCCTATCGCATTTTGCACTAGTCATAAACATAATCGCAGGAAAAACCTTTAATCTTTTTTACCTTTGCTATTTTTGTTTCCTTCTTTATCTTTAGATCAGAGGTTAAATCTTGCTTAAATCACCCATCAAGATGGCGCAGCTGTAGTCTCTTTTCTTAATTAACGAAAGATTTGGGCAACAAACGGTATGGTTAAGAAAAATTTAAATTTAGAATCAGATAAAAAGATGATACAATCAAGGTAGGTATCGAAAAATCTTCAACAGTGTGGTATATGCCAAAAATATGATCCTTCTTACTTGGTAACTTTAGATTTTCTTTAGGAAGATTTCAGGAATGTGTGCTGATAAGACTCAAAACATCTATGGAACTTATAAATTGATGCAAACTTTTTTTATCAAAGCTAGAGTTTATGAGGAGGCTAGTCTTCTATAGTTTTTAGGCCATATTTGTATTTTTACAAGCAATGACATATAGAGAACATAAAAAAGTTTTATTTCTTATTCTCAGCTATAGCAAACAAAATTTCTTTTTCTGACTCTTCTATTTTGGGAACTTTTGTTTAGATATACACCAACAGATGGAGAAATCAAACTGTTGCACTAATAATTAAATAAAGTGTATTTTGAGTTTCCATTTTTTTTCACATTATCAAGAAATCCAGGTTTTTGTAATGCTTGTAAGCATGGGAAGATTACTGTTGACGAGACTGTGGATTCTTTG
The DNA here is from genome assembly GCA_011009095.1 of Ignelater luminosus. Taxonomy (NCBI): domain Eukaryota; kingdom Metazoa; phylum Arthropoda; class Insecta; order Coleoptera; family Elateridae; genus Ignelater; species Ignelater luminosus. The sequence goes on from VTPC01000792.1 coordinate 170,160, forward strand.
AGAAAAACTAACTATGGTGAAGCAAGAAAAAAAAGATCAATGTGTTGAAAAAACACTTTTGCAAAAGACAAAGAAACCACTATTTTAACATCAGAACTACCGTTACAGTATTGCCCAAAAACCGTAATTGCGTTCATATTTTTGTAGCAAAATTAAAAACTCCTGTTCATAAAACAAACTTTAAAGAAAGTGATTTTGGGCGTACAACGTCTAGCATACGTTATTGATCATCCGTTATCTTAATAGCTGGCTAAGTACGACATTTCAGTAAGTGAATTGGTTGGCATTGGTATCTTCGCAACCAATAACTAACTATTCATGATAGGCTTTTTCTTGTGCGCACGTCACTAAAGGGAAATGAGTTCTAATCACAAAAATTAATTCTTTTGGAATTCAATCAAGTTAGCATCAAGCATCTCGTCAAGAAGCTATAATAGAACGTAGAACCTGTTCAAGTAATCTATTCAAATTATGTATGTTGGTTACTGAATATCCAAGTTATTTGTAATTATTGTTACCTACAGTGAAAGCACAATCTAAACGTTTTAACTTTTTATGTGTATGCAGATCTACTATAAAACTAGTAAAACTTTCGGTTTCAAACACGATATAATAGGGACCCCAGCAAACCATAAGACATGTGCAGAATCTTCAGAAAAAGATATCTTCCAATTAAGAAATTTCTTACTATTGAATGCATCAGAAATCTTTTAGGGAAAAAGTACTGCGTCATTCAGAAATAAAAGTTGCTTAGAGATCTCAACGTTTGACAAGTGAAAGAGAGTCTGGCATCGCATAACAAGCAGGTAAAATTCTAAATTGATTTTAAAAATCTATGAAGAAATAGGCTAACCTTTCAATAATTCTCGTAGATATCTCCAAGTCAAAGTTCGAACGTATAACCAAATGGATGACCATCTGCTTGACAGAAGGTTCCTATTCAAAAAGCGATTCAAAACCCGCGATACGATAGTTATGATTATATCTTCAATGAATTTGTTAGTAAGTACTTTTCTGATTTTAAAAGGTGAGCAAATCTTATTTGCATTTTAAGAAGTAAACTGTTTGATTGATTGATAGATCTTTGTAAAACCCTAAAATTGTTGTACACTTTCAGGATGGGGATTCTCAGATCTCTATACGGTCCTGCTCTTGCGTCTTTGTAAGGTTCTAAGTTCTTGCAAAGCTTTAGGTTCTTAGGGAGTTTTTATAGAACTTTTAAGGTTCTTGCTGACTTCCTTGTTTTATGATGTGGTGATATGGTAATGTACATAAAAAGTCCTAAGGTTCTTCTAGCAATTCCAGGGCCCCAAACGTGTCGATCTGCTACTGGTTGTCAAAACATTATTGTATTGTTTAACCATTGCTGTATTTGTGAAAGTTTTTTTATAAGGAGAAAAGCAAAACAGAACCAGTATCTCCAGCACACAATTAGAAAATTAAAGATCCATGTATGTCAGTACACTAGTTTGACAAATTTCTTAAATGATCAAGCACCGAATTTTTATCAATTCTATAATGACCACGTACAAAATTATTTGTTGCGTCTTTGTTTCCATTCATAAGTTGTTCCGGATGAATCAATCAACTAGCGATATGTACCGGTACAAGCTTCATTTACTACGTGTAAATCACCAGATTCACTTTGGTCGCGTATATCTCCGAAACCATTAGAGATACCTACTTGGTTCAACAAACAAACGGAGACAGAATAATCTTTTTTCCAACGCGCCTGGTGCAACTTCGTACGTCAAAAAATAACGGAGTCAGGGCTTTTTGCAATTTCTTTTTTGTTGTTTTGAATTCTAAAGCATATTAACTATATCGTATAACAAAGCTGAACTTGCAAGTGCTGTTAGGGCAACGTTTTTACAAAAATAATTCAGGAAATGCTTGGCTGTGTACATTTGTTAAAAAAAAAACTTGTATCACGTCAACAATAACACACAAAAACTGACGGCATTAAAAGAATGCAGATTCTAGCATAAATCGATGAGTAGACCTCAGATGTAAAAAACTCCTTAATTGCTTTTTTTTCTCTGTTTGCTCTCCTTTAATGATAATTCACTAGCTGCTAGTAGATGGTAAATCAAACTTCAAAAGCTGCGATTTTTGTTTCCTAGTGCATGCAGGTTCTGTATAAGCCAGACTATCAAACAAAAGTTTTGGGATTCTGTTGAAGAGCGAAGACTAAAAACAAAAATAAAAAAAGATAAATCTTGATACCACTAACTATTTGCCATTTTCCTGCAAACAAGGTACACAATTTTTTACATTGCTTCAATTATTATATCAATTCTGTCTTCTTCAGTATACGTGCCTCTTGAGATCAGAAATAAGTTTTTGCAAACCAAAATAATTGTAAATCCAGTCATTTTTAAATTATTTTATTGGCAGCACATTCACTTGTAAAAACTCTTAAAGTTCCAGTAAATAGTTTTGTTGTTTTGTTTGGTGCAGTATTTCTTAACTTCAAAATAACCTTGGAAGGTGCATCGTTAGAAATAATCTAGAAATACAAAAATAAATCAACTCAAATTGAAAACATCAGTTTATCTCATTCTTTGAAATATTATTTCTGCAAGTATAGATTATTCACCAACAATGACAGGTTAATACAAAAATCCATCAAATAAAACATAAAAATTTTACTTTTAAAAGACCTACATTAAAACTAAAAAGTAAACGTTTTTATATTACAAAAGAAGAACGGCTAGACAAAATTCCAAATACAGAAGAAAAGAACTAACTATAATAAGCGAATCAAGCGTTGATGAACAATAGAAAGTTGTTGGGAAGAAAACATTTATGAAGTGTCTTTTGTTGCATTATTTTTTGTTCGAGGATTACTGATAAAACTAGAAAAATAAATAAAACTTGTAAGTTAACTGCTTCGTTTACAGCAACAATAAAATACTAACAGATCGTTACAGTTAACGGTTAAAATCATGATTAAGGCTTACAGAAATAATCGTTATCTGAAACATACAATACAGTTTTCTAAATCCATTTAAAGATTTTATTTACTAGAAACATGCAGTATAAACAACTGAATAAAGTAGGTCAAACAATTGCAACACTATACACGTTTGAAAAAATTATCGCACTGAACTTGAATGTCACCGACTTTTCTTACGACCTAACGGTTAATATACTTTTACGACTTTTTTCTTTTATTTTAATACTTAAAATAACCTTTCCTGAAAGACATCGATATGTAAACATAATTCCTTCAGAATTGATGGCGTCTAACTGGCATTGAAAAGCCAGCCATTCTACTTTCTAATGGAACTCCAATAAAACAAGATTTGACTTTCTAAATAGCAAATGCACGTTCTGCGCTTTTTTAAATTCCATCTCAAAAACTTACCGTTAATGCCGGCAGGTCTAAAATATCCCCATATTGGAAGCCCAACGGCAGTGGCGCCAACTGCAAAACATACAAATCCCAAAATTGCTACACATGTCGAATATAAGGGCTTCTTATCCGCCATATCATATCACAAACATTTTACTAACAGCACTAACTTCACTGTTAAATCATTGCACTATGACATCAACTTAAAGACTAGCACTTTCGCGATTAAAAACCACCTACACATTACATGTTGCATTCACCTTGTGATTACAGGTGATTTGGTGGATCGAAACACGAGGTTAGTTCGAGAAAATCAATAAGCGTGTTTACTATTTTACATTAACTATGTTGAATTCGAGTTTCGCGGGTCACTACGAAACGAAATCGAGTGCGCGACAAAAGCGTTGTTTTGGCGCACCCAACTTTACATTCCTGTATTGGCAACGTTGCACCTTGCGGAATTTAACTCGTTTATAATACACACTTATTATTATCTCTTGTATGGCACACGTCAGCTCTCACAGGTTGACCAGTACATAAATATTGACTTATAACTAGGTTTTGTATTCATTTTAATGTGGTTTATGGATTACATGCGTCATACAAACGTAAACAATTAGTCTAATGTGGCGTGATTAAAAAAAGAGGTAACTCATTCACGTATACAACCTCACGTTGTTTTAATCCAACTAAGAGCGAGTTTGTCGAAACCACCTTGCGGGGCTCGTCAACCGTGATGTTGTAACGGGGGCCGCGGATTGGAAGGGGCCACGACACGGCAGCCTACGATCGCGAGTTACACACCGTCTGTGAACTTCCAGCAGGACGACGCGACCGCTGGAATGGTAAAAGACTGCAGATTGTGCGTTACCTATAAATGTTTGAATTCAGTTTATTCAAATCAGTTTTTTTATAGATCTTAAAGTGACAAGAATAAGTTTAAGACGTGAAAATATTAAAATTTAGTTTAAAGAACTAATCGGATGCGTACCTAATTAAATTCTTTCTTGGAATCTTTTTCTAACATTGCCTTATACGTCGGATGCGTTTTAAATATTACCTTTTAATGAAAACCAGATAAGTAACGCTGCACAGGTTTTCCTATGCAGATAATATTTCCTCGTGTTCTATTTATGGAAATGTATTAAGTTACATATTAATTAGAAATAAAATGAACCTTTCCAGTTTTTAATATACAGTTGCTCAAAGTGAAACTCTGATCCTGTTATGAAAATGTATAATTATTAATAAATTAAAAAATAATATTACAATAAATTGAAATAAAGTAGATACTCTATTAAATGGCAGTTTACTATATACATTTAATAAAAGAAAAATCAATAAATTCAAAAAATAAAGCAAAAAATAATTAATTCTAAACAAACTTAATATCAAAATAAAACTCGGACAATCACAGAAATTATAATTAAAACTTACATAACAATCAATTATTTTAAAATCAATACTTTGTGGGAAGGCCTTTACTGTTTTTGACACTTTCTAATCTTTTGGGCATTGATCTAACTATTTTCTCACATAAGGCAGAAGGTATCTTTTTCCATTCTTCAAGAATTACTCTTTTTAGGTCTGTTCTTGAAGAAATAGTGTTTCCGCACCTGTGTTTTCAAATAGCTCCATAGATTTTCTATAGCAATAATATCAGAAGACTGTGGAGGTGTTTCCAAGACGTGCAGGCAATTATAAAGCAACCAAGACCGTATTTTATAAGCCTTATGTTTTGGATCGTTGTCCTGATAAAAATAAAAATCATTACTGATTCCTAATTTTTGTACGCTTTCGTGAAGATTCTTTTTTAAAATTGCTAAATACACGTCCCTTATTCATTATTCCATCAATTATTTGTAATTTTCCAGGACCAGCAGCTGACATGCAGCCCCATACCATTACCGATCCTCCACCGTGTTTGACGGTCGGCTTTAAATTCTGCCGCCGCAACTCTTCATTTCCTTTCCCCAAAAATATTAATTTTACTTTCATCAGTGAATAACACCCGATTCGAAAAGGAAAAATCTTTATTTGAGTGCTCCTTAGCAAACTTCAATCTTTTAATTCTATTTGTTTTACTAATGTATGGCTGTTTTCGGACAACTCGTCCATTAAATTAATGTTTCCTTAAAATAATCTTTATAGTTTTGGGGTGTGCTTTTTTACCAAGATATTTTTCTACTTCGACCGCCAGTTTGGGAGCACTCAATTTCGAATTTTTCGTTATTTGGCTTATGATCCATCTTTCGTCCGCTTCATTAAATATTTTTTGCGCACTGTTTTTTGGTTTATTTGCTATAATATTAAATTTCGTAAACCGGCTTATGATATCACGAACTGTAGAATGACTACGATCAACTATTTCTCCAACTTCCCTAATTGTTTTACCCTTATTGTGATGCTTCAGAACCAATTCTCTTAGTTAGATCGACGTTTGACCACGTTGTCTTCCCATTTTTGTAAAACTACACTAATATAGACGATTTGTAGTAGAAACCAAATTTGAACTAAAATTTTCAACATTATCGAAAATGTGCCGTGCACGCCAGCTAGATAAGACAAGCTATCGAAACCGTCCGAGTTTCATTTTGATGTTAAATTTGCTACCATTTCTTTGATATTCTATAATGATTATGACTAAAGAAAATTAATTTTGTTATTTTCAAAAAAATCTAATGCTAAAAAGTATGATAATTTTATTTCTCAGGCAAAATCTTTTTTGTAATTTTTAGAGAAAATCTATTTATATTTAATTGTCCAACTTTTACGTTGAGCAACTGTAAGTAAAATTATCACGTAGTATACCGTTACTGAGTTATAGTATGTTCAGAAAGTAATAATCTTAGTCTAGAGGGGTAAATTATAGTATTTACCGCAAAATTTAATATTTCAAGATATTGTTTAAAACTTCTGATCAGTTTATAACGCTATCAAGTATTATTAACTAAAAACGTGCTATAACGTTCATACTTAATAAGACAGACCATAAAATCTAAAAGACCTCTTAAACTCATATTACAGTTCCTGTGTTTTAAAAGTCTTCAACTTTCTAGTACGCAGACAAATTTTCTTCGTAACAGTTTTACTAATATTATTTTATACTAGAAGTGTTTAAATTATACCTAAATACCTGTTAATTCGTACATTGAACGAATCACGAAATTAAACAAACCATGGATGTAACAGATGGTCATTATCAAAAAATTATTTTACTTCTAACATGAAACATTATATTTATTATTAAATTAATTTTCTAGTACAACTGTGAGCTAATAGAATTAATATGTACTTTTATTTAATGTACAGGATGTCTCGAATTCAAGTTACACATTGAAATCTTGGAAACTATAAGGCACGTAGTTGTTTAAATTCAATCAGACTTTGAAATTTATAATACTCGGTAGCATGATGAAGAAAAATCAACAGTTATCATTCAAACGCTTTGTTTTCCAGAATTTGCTTTAGTTTCAAAGATCCGACTGATTAGTTAACTTTGAGTTTGTAGATTATTTGTGGCAACAAACAAAAACTCAAAAGTACTAACTCAACTCTCATTCTGCCCGTGTATAAGAATGGGTGATTCTAAGATAGCAAAAAAAGTCTGCATAAGTCTAGATCTTCTAAAGCTCTGTATTCAAGATACAGGGTGTTAAAGTATCATGAAAAAACAGCTTTTCCGAATTATTTGCAGAACGGTTTATTCCATCGAATTCAAATTTGTTCAAAGATGTTTTCTCTTCAGAAGAAGAACTTTATAAAATACCCAGCAAACACAATTATATCGTAGAGATATCAGTGCGAGTTTATCTGTATACGAACTTGTTTAATGTTACATAGCACACTGCGCACATGTGCGTTATATATAACTCGTAATGTCAGAAACACAGTACGAGTTGCAGTACATCGCGATTACGTACCGATTGTTACATGCCGACGATATCCATCGTGCCTCAGACTAGGTATATGCTTGTTGGTACATCGTCATAATTTTACATGAATACATCGCTCTAATGTCTACGTTTCAATGTACCTGTTTCGTTTAATTTTAAAAGACTATGTAATATGCTAAATTACGTATTCGTTACGTCTACATTGTAACATTGTTAACACGTAACAAAGAGTATGCGCCATTAATTAATTAAAGTCTGGTCTTTCTACCTCCTTGGAAATTTATCGTCCACGTAACCCAAAACTTTTTTCCAAACTTCCGACCAATTTATTCTAGTCTATAGAGGTTGCAGGAAGACCAAAATAAATTAGTCAAACGTTAATACAACATATTGACCTTGCCCAAGTAAGAAAAGTCTCAAGTTAGCTGACTGATAAATTTATAAGAAGGTGAAAAGACTAGGCCTTAATCTAGGTGGTGCAAAAATTTCAAAATCTCTTAAATCTTTCAAATTTGTTATCAAATAGACCTGTAGTTTAGGAATACTGCCATTCCGTGTTTAAACAAAAGTAAAAATTTGGAATTAAAGTTAAGAAAAGATCAAGGACATACATTGCAAAATGAATAGCCTAGTAACATAACTAATTTGAATGATATTACACAGTACTTTATTTTTTAAAGAAAATGCATTAAAAGTAATACTTGGAATAAAAGTTTTATTAAATTTTTTTAAAAAAGAAAAAATACAAAACAATTCCAAAACACATTAATTCGTGTTTGTTTTCTCGTCCCTTTTTAATCTCTGTGCATCATGGGGTAGTCTCTCGGAAAAACATTGCTCAATTTCTGAAAACAAAACAATTTATATATGCGAGCTATAAATATTACGATAAAAAGAATACCTTTGTCCGATATTCATCGTCTTGGTTCCAGCCATTTGGAGATTCCCACGTTGACGCAATCACGAATAACCACGAATAACAGCAAATTCGTTTTTAAAAATATAAGAATCGGTACAAATACTACATATTACTAATTTAAACTTACCTATTAACGACACTAAACTAGACAAATTTGCACAAAAACTGCGGAACACTGTGGAATGAATTTACTTGAACCGAACGAAGGCAGGGAACCAAATCAGTGGTGTTCTTTGAAGAATTTACTGTTTAGATGCAGACGGGCTAAATACTTTTATTACATTCTTAGAAAGGACCACGTCCCTCTCTTTCTCATTTGTAAAGTAAACACAAAATTTCCCTAAAAACGTCTAAGAAGGAAGTCATAAATTTCGTTTGAAACCCCTTTCACATTGACAGGTGAATCAGACAAACTTTAAAATAACGGGATATTATTCACTATTATTTAATTTCTTCATACCTGACTTTAAATAAGGAAATATTGATTTTTACCGTTTTACCGCTTGTTTATAAGTCGTTCAATATATTATGTGGTAAAGTTTCACTTCAGAATAAGTGCATTATATAAAAATTTATTATTATTTATCATCTTGGAATGGTCCCTACCAGGTCAGGTGCTTTTGTGCGGGGCACAATCTGTAAAAGATCCATTTCACTGTGTGATTTTTATATAGAAAATACTATAGTTACATAAATATTGCTGTGGTTTTTGGCCATACAGCAAAATCAAGTAAAATTTTAAAGATCGAAATTGCCCAAAAAATTATGGAAATAAGAAGTTATTTTTATGTTAATTTTGTTTATCACTGTATATTTTAAGACTTAATTTATGTTAGAATTCAATACTATTTTAATATCATCTAAATTATTTTATGCCTTAAACATGTAGGAAAAAGCATAGGAGATTTAATTGCAAAAATTAAAAATGGCTTTAGATTAGTATTTTTGTAAGTGAGTATTCCTGAAGAAAAGAACTTTAAAAAGTCTGGATCGCGGTTGCTGTGAAAGTTTAGTCATGTCTGAGATTATATTTTACAATAAATTTTGACAGATGTAAGTATAATTTTCTTATGAAGTTATAACCTTATAAGAAACGTCATTATAAATAAATTGAATGTAGAATGTAAAAATATAATTACTTCAGACATGTATAAGATTATTTACCAAGAATTAGCGCATAAAGATTTGAAAACGTAATGTCATTCGGGCGACCAGTGTTCTAAATAGTTAAGATCTTCTATAAATCAAGTATACGTAAAACAAGCATTATTGTTACGTCATTAACATTTATCATATAAGTATATGCAGAAGTATGTAACAAATACAGCGTATACCCTACATCTACCAGATGCGATTGCAATTACGGCTTTGCAATGTCATAGCATTGTCGTCTACCTGATGTATTCGAAATTACGCGCTGCCGACGTAGTTTGAGTACTCCTTTGCGATGTCATAATATTGACGTACCAGCTACATCGATAAGATGTAATCGAGAGAAAGGTGTTGCTCGATCTTTCGTTGGTATGTACCTATTACATTAATGTCACACCTGTGTTTACTGGGTAAGACGTTTCTCAAATAATTGAGAAAAACTGTTTTTCATGATACTTCGATATTCTGCATTAACATCAATATCATTTCCACGACTTCCACAAAATTACAAGTCATTTCCAAATAATTAGATAATTGAATCTTTAGAAGTTCAACATTGTCAAACTAGATGCATAACAGTAAAATAACTATAGCGATTTTAGTTCAACTTTAACTTTAAAGTCATTTTCATCTTGAGACAATCTTCAAAGTTCACCCAAGTGTTCTTTGCGTACTTTTGAAGAACTCCTAAAACAGTTTCAGAAAGTGTTTCGGGCTCCTTGTTCAGGCAGGTCAGGCCGTTTTAATTCTGCTAAAAATGCTACCGGCCGTTTTTGAATTCTGTCAAGTTTGTCTAAAAATTTTGGTCAATACAAATTCTTAGAGCTTTAAGCCTTACGTTCTACTGAAAACTTTCCTGGTACCATTCTGATGTTTGGTCCCAGAAGTATCCAAACAGGTCATGGTAAATTTGATTCGCAAAACTCTAAAAATGAAAGTAGCTAATAATGACCACCATAAGCATTCTCCATCAGAGATTGTAGAACATTGACTACATTTTTTAAGTGGCAAATTGCCTTTTTGCCTTCATCTAATTATATTTTGATATTGTATTGTTGGTTGTTGATGTCTCTATTCTAAATCAAAGTTGCACCAGTGGATATTACTTGGATTAGTAGCAATAAATAAATTTTGTGCTACAAAAAAATATTATATGCAGAATATCACATTAAATAGTTACCAAAAGCATCAAGTATGTAAAAGATATGTGTTTTTGACGGTGAACACCATTATGTAGATACATATTATTTGATCTAAATCATCTTGTTGCAGTTTTAATACCGAACTGTAAGCAGTAGAGAAAGCGCGATAAACATGAATGTAGACCATATCAGTGCATGGTTCGATATTGATCTTTTCTACGCTAAGATTAGCTGACATTACTATCACACCTTTCATTGCTCGATTTAAGTCTAAAATTTCACTACACAAACTAACTTTGTCTAGAAACTAAAGTGTTTCTTTGAAAATCATTAAAATAACTCAGATTAGTCATTTTGGACAGTGAATCAATTTTAATCAAATTTAAGACTTTATAATTTAGGTCAGTACGAGTCGAACACCTTGGCTATATTCAATCTTGAAGGAGTTATGGATATTTTTGAGTTGTAGTTGTAGTTGTATACTAATAACGATGATGATTCTATTTCGACCACTAGGGACCATGGGCCGTCACCGCTCTCCTCAATAAAGGAAGGGAATGCAAGTTGAAAAATCCGTTTGGATCTTACTGCCCGAAATCAAGAAGTTTGAGCGATCACAATGTTTTTGGGGTCCTGTCGTCATTGTTGCCTGTCAACCAAAGTCGTGTTTGGTTTTGATAAATGATATTGCATTTTTTATACCTTTTGGTCTATAAGTAAAAACGTTCATAACTCCTTCAATATTGAGAATAGTCAAAATTACCACTTTTTATTTTTGACTTGTAATGACCTAAACCCCTGTATTAAACTGGAATTTTAAGACTTAAACTGTAAAAGTCTTGGAAAATCAACTTGAACAACAAATGGGCAAGTTTGAATTGGGATAATATGTCAAAATTTCATCTTCAAAAATCAGTAGAATTAAAAACATCAATAGTCCTAATGTTATCTGTCCTCTATACTCTTTAGGAACAAGTTTAGTCTAAAAATATATCTGAACAAGCTAAAGAAAGATAAACGTATTTTTTATATTCAAACTGATGACGGGCGATTTGATTTCTGTGCTGCTAAATATGAATATATTTATTTGGAAATGTGATCGATTGAGACCAAGTCCTATTATTTACGCTGGGAAATCGTGTGAACTTGCAGAAAACCCTTTGGAGTCCTTAATATTGAAAAAGCTTTCGACAACATATATTTAATTTCAATTTGCACGGGAATAGAAAAACGGAAATTACTCCTTTTTATAGTATTATAGGGAAGCATCATGGTACTTATTTGAAAGACATTTTTAGCAAAATGTCCAAAACAACGAGTCTTCTTAGGTGTTACCGGTATTAAGAGAAGCATCACTACTGTTTGAGTTTAGGAGACTAGTAGAGCACACTCAGAGCTGTGTGTGACACAATGGTAGCTTCAAGTTAGACTCTAGAGCAGGTGAGTTAGATACTTGGAATAAAACATTAATGCAAAGATATTTTTTTAAACTTGAGACACTTAATCACGACTGTTCAAGTAAAATGCTGACTATTCAAACCTGCACTGATATTATGATGAATGAGAATTTACAAAACAAAAATTAGCACCAGAATCGACTTGATAAACTGTACCTATGGTCTAACGGTACACAATAAAATAAATCTCTTGCGTATGCCTGAAATAAGTTCAATCCGAATGGTCGATCGGACTTAAAGACCAAACCCAAATAATAAGACAATGTTTATTTAAAAAACAGGAGATAAAATATTTAAAACTTCCTCAATGGAAACATTTCAAAAGATTAACTTAGAAACTTGATATTTGGACTAATAATTAACAGAACACGATCATCTTATATAAACACCTTCATCAGGATGGGAAATCCACAACTCACAAAGTTATCGTCCTACATGAATCCGTTTTTGGAACTAGCAGAAATCAACTAACTGTATATGTTAAAAAGTGTGAGCATCTTCAAAGAAAAAACATTCTCTCATAAAGTTCACAGTGCAAAAAGTTCTAGCATTCCTTTCCAGCTTTCTTTGATAGCACTTATGCTTTCACCTCAAATGGTTGACTGTTTCTAAAAATGTAGTCTACTGTTGCCAAAAAATAGTACTATTTGATCAAAGACTAACTTACTTTAAAATTTATTAAAAACAAAACTCTAAACTTTAAGTAAATGTGATAGAAATTTTAAAATTCGTTTTTCTAAGAAAACATAGGAATTTTCCATTATTTAAAATAAAAGAAAAAATAGATGTGAAATTAAGAAAATTGAAGGCTGATGTAAGTTTAAGGGGGAAATATTTTACAGACAATAAATACTGTAACCCCTGGTATAAATACGCATAAAGCTACATGAGTGATGAAAGGCTGACTGAAAGTATGATATCAATCAACTGTGACAAAAAAAGATGCGGCAGTTGCTTGTATTTTGATGTAAGTTACAGCAGAAAAAAGGCAGAAAGAACTAAGGCAAAGTAAAAACTGGGCGTGAAAAAAGACAGCGTTGATACAAATTACATAAATTATGTTATAATATTTTTTGAATTATTTAGTAAAATAGTTCAAATATAATTAGGTTACTTCTTGACATTTTTTGTTAACTAAATACGTTACTCCTACGTTTGAGTAGCATTTATTAATTATAAATACTGTTCATTTACCTTACGTACTAAATACATAGCAAATGTTCACTGCAAACCTTTATTTACTACGGCAGCTAGCTAATATACAAACAGATACTAATTAGTTTGTATTTTTCTGACAGGAATTCATTTAAAAGGAACCCACACCTACGTATATATTTGTAATGTCTGTTTTTAATGAAATTGTTGTACTGATCTTAAATCGGTATCAAGGTGAACCTTAATTAAAATGGTCATAAGTAATAAGTAAAAGCTTTACAACGAGATTCCTAAATCAACAGTAAATACAAAGTGATGCCAACGATATGGAATAGATCACTTTAATGCCTCTTAAAATGGATATTGAGTAGCAGTAATGCGTGGCCATTTTCGCGTTGATGTCAACGTCGACATCGATGTTTGTTTATACATTCGCCGATGTTATACGCACTACATCAAACAACGTTAAGATTACATCTCCATTACATTCCAACTCTACAATCCCATTCAAAATTTTTAAAGCTAAAAACATCTCAATCTCCAAACACAAACATTATTACCTTTTGAGTTTTTATATTATTCATATTTTGAATGTAGTATTTATTTATGCTTGTATTTATGAATAATTTATTTACATTTTGTGTAATAAATAATTTCTAAAGTGTTTTGGTTCAACGTTCTCTCTTAACATCCTGTACGAATTTCAGACATTGTGTTATATGTATTTGTATTTTCACACGGTTCCGGTAAGGCTATTCATTAAATTATATTCGCTTACCTTACAAACAAAAGTGAGTATCAATAGTTGAGTTCTTTGAACTTTTATGTCTAATTTTCATCATAATATGTATTCTAGATTCTATAAGATTCAATTATTATTATTTACGTCTTCTTTATTCAGTATTAAAAGAGTTGGTGTTGAACAGTATTACGCCTTTTCAAGACTGGTAATTTATTTAGTTATTGAATATTTATTTGTCTTGTAAATTTTATCTTTGTGAAATTTAAAATTCCTAATAAGTTTTGCCTAACAGCTTAGCACAGTACAGTAGGAATAGCAAGTAGAATTGATGAAAGTAGGTTTTCAGATAGTAGGGGAGACCGGGGCAATAGCGTAATCGGGGAATTAGCGTAAGTTGCTGTTTTGTCGAAACAATAATAAATGTCTCTATGACTGTAGCATTAGGTGATGTATTTAACTTCATTTTGTCAGTGCATCTTGAAATCTCGGATAACGCATGAGGGTCCTACGCAAAAATAATGTTTAAAACTTTTACAGTGCCGTGAGAAGTAACGCCAGAATCTTTGAAGGCTTACAAGAAAGTAAGTAAGGGTTTATTTACAATTCTAATAGGTGCAAACAATAAATATAATCGTAAATTAAGTCTCATGTTATTTCTATGCACAGGCAACTTGTTCTAACCTAACATTTTCTTAAAAAAAAACACAATGTTGATGGGGCACTAGCGTACAGTTTTGTTCGGGGCAATAGCGTCGTTTAACG
>VTPC01000792.1:185142-200229 GCA_011009095.1 Ignelater luminosus
AAAAAAATTGACTTTTACCATCCCTATGAACAAGCTGGCTTTAGGTTAGGGTTCAATGTTTGCCATCATATGAATGCAATGAAACACATAATAGAAAAGACTAACGAATATAACGTTAAACCGTATGTGGCTTTTATATAGACTACCAAAAGGCTTTCGACTCCTTAGAAATATGGGCAATATTAAATTCACTAAAGAATTGTAGAATGAATAGTTGATGTATCACTCTAATAGGAAACACCTATAAAAATGCTTAAATGTATGTACATACCTATGTTAAAACTTATCGCAATACGAATCCAATTCCTAGAAGAAGAAGAATATACGACAAGGTGACGTGCTGTCTCCTAAACTGTTTATTAATCTAGTGAAAGACGCTCTTCACAACATAGACTAGTAAAGAAAAGGCGTCAAAGTTGACAGAAATTATCTTAGTCACCTACGATGTTGTTTTGCTAAGTAGCGATGTGAACGAGCTGCAAGGTATGATCAATGAATTAAATAACACAACAAAAGATATTGGACTAAAATAGCAAAAACTAAAATAATGACAAACACACAAGAGCCCATCAACATTTTGCTACAAGGAACACCATTGAAAACCCTCAACAACTATATTTACTTAGGACAAGAAATGATGACAAAGAAAGTCGGCATTAACGATGAAATTAATGGAAGAATAAGGTTGGGCTGGTGTGCATTCGAGAAGTTGAGCTATGTACATACTAAAATCAGATATCCTCAATTCACTTAAGGCTAAAGTTTATAACCAGTGCGTCTTGCCAGTCATGACCTACGGAACCAAAACGTGGTCGCTAACAAAAAAAAAAATGCTAGAAAGCTAGCAAAAGCTCAGAGAGCTCACGAAAAACATTAACTTACCGAAAAACTAACATTTGAATTCAAACGCAAACCAAAGTAACACATATACTAAAGCGAGTTTTTCAACTTAAGTGGCAATGGGCAGAACACATAGCTCGACTATAAGACGGAAGATGGACGAAACTCCTAACAGAATGGAGGCCAAGACAAACAAGAGGGGAATGGGAATACCAAATACCCGCGGGCGAGATGATATTAGAAGACATACCGACATACACTGTAATAGCTACCGACAGGGAGAGGTGGACTGAGATTGGAAAGGCCTACGTCCAGTAGTGAACAGAAATAGGCTTATCGTGATAGATGACCTGACAGATATAGTATTTGAGGAAGATGATGAGCAATTATGCAGTGATAACGGGGATACAATTCAAGAGGAAGAAATAAAAAATGATAATAATCCGATTGCTGAGTATCTTGGTAAAGATCGGACTAAGTGGATGTCAGAACCAGAAAAAGCAAGTAGAACTCCGCGGCATAATATACACAATGGAAAATTTATGAGATGGTCTTTCCCCCTGAACGAGTAATATTCATGACCCTATCAACAGTTTCAATTTATTTTTTAACTAACCAATACTAGAATTTAATGTGAAGCATATCAACTCCGAAGCTACGAGTCTGTTGCAAAACAAGTGGAAACCAATGGATAGAATTGAACTACAATTCCTTTTAGGTCTACTATTAACCATTGGTGTTCATAAACAGGAAAATGTGAATTTCAGGAAGTACTGGGATCCAATATTTGGCAATCCCATATTTAGTGCTACTCTAGGAAAAAATAGATTTACAGCTATCTAACGTTTTTTAAGATTTGATAACAAAACTACCAAGTTGGTCAAAAAATCAAAGGCTAAACTGGCACATGGGAGCTATGGTATGATATAAATCGCAAACTACGGAAATCTTATTATTAAGCAATACCTACCTATTAAAGTAGTGAGACAAGCTGTCTTCTTTCTGAAATACCATATCTTGGAGAAGATAGACAAAAGAGAGCAGAAAGCTTTGTTTACACAGTAGTAAATACATTACATGAACCGTATTACCGAACAAACAGAAATATAACATTTGACAATCATTTTACAAGCCTGAAAATTGCAAAGTGATTATTTCATAATGGATTGACAATAGTTGGTACTATGAGGAAAGACAAGCGTTTTTCCAGTCAAATGGAATTAGTAGCACTAAAACTAATATATTCGGCTTCTGTAAAAACATGAAATTGGATTCGTATGTGCCAAAAAAATGTACTGTTATTTTTCTGTCTCTTATGCACCACACCAAAGAAGTAGATTTTGTAAACAAGAACAAATCAAAAATAAATCGATACCTTAGATCAAATAGTGCATGAATTATACGGTTCAATGGAAAAACAAACAGGTGGCCAGTAGCATTTTTCCAAAATATTATTGACATTGTGTTGCGGTTGCATCCCTGATTATATGGAAAAACTTACATCCTGCATGGAATCAATGAAAGCGGTTTTCGCAAAGAAAAATCGTTTTAGGAGAAATTGCCACACAGTTAGTAATTCCACATATAGCATGTAATGAGACGTGGAAAAAAAGACTAACCAAGTATCATACTGCAGCCATGCAAGATGTTGCAGGATCAAGCCTACAAGAAACTACAGTTCTATCAAATGAATCAGTGGTTAAAAGAAAAAAAGCTTTGCCGTATTTGCCTTTCAAAGATTTCCAGAAATTCAAAACAGTAAGTATAAGTATAATTTAACTGTGTATTCTGAATATTCAATTAAAAAAATAATTTTTGTAAAATGCTTACCGAAATAAACAATAATATTAATGATTGTATAAATAACATAATAAAGACAAATTCTAAATGTGGTTCGACCGCATATGGGGTTGTTAGGGTTAAAAGTTTGTTTCATGCATCTCTTGTCAAATACGATTTCCTTATTAAATAATGTTGTTTTTCTTCTCTCTTACGTCCCAATAACCTTGAGAAGATCTAAATTTGTTACTGTTACTCCAGTGATTTATTTGATACGTTTCTAATTTTCAGTAAAATTAAGAAATTAATTAAATAATCTTTTTATTTTAATGTATGCTATACAATCGTTTATTTTCATTTTAAACTTAATTCGTTTAGCGTTTACGTTAAAATGTCTTACTAGTGGAAGATTTATGAAATATTAAATTAATTATGTACCTTAACTATTATTCATTTATAGAACTCGTGGGGGTTTAAATATACTTGTATATAGGTTAAACTCAGCAGATGACGCCATGTTTAATAAACAACGTGTAAGATGAAAATTGACAATAATATGGAAAACCGCTGTGTATTATTCTGTTAGCGGAGGTGAAACATGTCAATAATAACTAGTTAAGTGGGTCGGTTTAGATTTAAATTGTATTAAGAAGCAACATGAGGAAATTTTCATTTGGATGACGGCGATTATGAGGCAACCGCAGTAAACAAGATAACGTAATTATATCCTATTTTCTGCATCGTATAGAAAATTATTATCTAAATATAGAAATGGAGAACTTTCATTTGAAAAAGTACTTTTTCTGTTCTAAAAATACACTCTGTGCTACTTATCCAAAATTCTAATATTTTGACGGGATGTCCAAAAATAATCTGTTCAACTTTATGAATAAGTTTCTTAGATAATTTTAAGTAAATTTAATTAATTTGCAGAGAATATACAGGATATCCCAACATCAGCAGTCAGGAATATATATATTGTTAAAAAAAAGTTGAACAAGACATCTGAGTAGTTAAATTATATAAGATTGTAAGCGTCAAAATTGTGACGACAGAAAGTGTTATTACAATTTACATATTTTGTCTCTCGAATTTTATTGATTTTGAATCAGGCTATGTAATGGTCGTATAATTATGCATACTGCAAGAAACTTTAGAAATTCTAAAGGGTCAATAAAATTTCTCTTTTAAAATACCGATATTGGTTTGAAGGGAAGTGACCTACTTATTGAAGTACCACGAGTTTAAAATTAATACAATTTCGCACAAAGCAAATGACATTCTAAAATCCAACTGTTTTAATATGCTGTAAGAATACACGACAACTTTTTCAAGCTAAAATAAAATTTTTTTAAAAAAGATTTTAAAACGAATGCAAACTCTACGACATTTGTAGCAAGTACCTTATTAACAATAATCAAGGGTGCTTAGTACAAATAATAAGAAAAATTATGTTTATCGACGCTAAAACTATTTATTAAATTGTATGTAAAGGTATCACCTGTCTTTATTGCCTTGTAAAACATTTTTGTTTAGAAAAGGAAATACGTCATGTTCATTTTAGAATTACTTTGACATTTTCAAAGAATGTACTTTTTCTGATCCGTCTTTTATAAATTATTTTATTTGAGAAAATAATACAAACTACCACTTAGTATTTTTAAAACAAAAAAATTGTTTGTTGTATTCTTGTACGACGCATTTTCTGGAAAATACTAAGAAACTGTCATGAACTGAGATAAGTACTCATTAATTCCTTGGGATTAATTAACTTAAATAAAAAATAATGAGGTAATTTTGCTACCAGAATATCTTAGCAGTGTGTACGTTTTCAAAGTTACCTCTAACGCAAGTTCACCATACCGTCTAAGCCGTCTACGACGGTCAACGACATCCAGTCAAGGTGATATGCTAGGTGTCTTCACTTACCCGGTTGACGCCCTCCTTAAATACGAACGAAACAAAATATTTTTTATAACAATGTTTGACATGTATATGTATGTACAGATGTGTGTAGTTTCATCACGAAATGTCAAATATACCACATTGTTTTAATGCAAATGAAATGTATTTTAGTTAACACATAAATGTATTGAATCTTTTTGTTTACTTCCTCTGGTTTTCGCTCGTTACAGTTGATCAAATAATATACAATTCATAATTAATACTAAACAAAATTACACTTTTAACACTTGCATTATAATTAACTATTCTAATCAGTTTTTTAAAGCTTTTCTCACTTATTATAAACGCAATTGAACACTTTTTCTTTTCTTGGGCTTATCTACCTTTGTTTTGATAAGTAAGGAAAATAATTTTCCAGTGTTTGTCTATATTCTAATACAAGTCTAAATAATATTTATCAAACTAAAAGAGTACACTTACTAAAACCGCAATTCATAAGCTTGACGCGTTTCAATATTTACATATTCCATTATTAAACGTTTACGGTAACCAACTGACGATCCGTCCAGATGATATGAGTGACAACGATGAGCAATCTTTATCAAACACTTGTAATCATGATTATGGGAGCTCAACTTATTCATTCATTAAAAGCATTTGGTCTTTGTGTTTGTTTTAAAACCCTTATAAAACATCTAATTTACATTAACGGGTTGGAAGCCAATATATCTTGAGACTTACCTATTTAAATGTAACGTAGTTCTTTTGTTTTCTTGAAAAATTCTTTGATCAAGTTGTCATAGAATTC
Organism: Ignelater luminosus; assembly: GCA_011009095.1. Classification (NCBI taxonomy): domain Eukaryota; kingdom Metazoa; phylum Arthropoda; class Insecta; order Coleoptera; family Elateridae; genus Ignelater; species Ignelater luminosus. The sequence goes on from VTPC01000792.1 coordinate 190,475, forward strand.
TCGGCCCTACGATCACAATCTTGAAGACTAAAACAACTGTTTCTTCATTACTTTACACAATTGTTCAAACTCAAAAACCTAAATACTACTTACCTTTTTTGCTACAAAATAAAATAGGTACGCATGCTTTTGTTTGCTTATTTAGTTACCTTAATTGGACGTAGCCTATATTTCCAGTACCGGCGTCCTTAAGTAAAGATTGTTTATGCGTCTTCGGATTTCGAAATAGACATGGGGGTCCCCTTGGCACTCTTAGGCTGTATCTAAGATGTCCAACGTCATGAACCGACCCTGTTCTTTTCTTCAAAACTGAACAACGTTAAAACCATGATAAACATTACGCAATCTTTTAATTGCTTATCGTCGTAGGTTTACTAAACGTTTTACGATATATACTTGGTTTTTAGAGTAATACATCGCACACAAAACTAAAACTAACATTTTGTCTATTGCAAAAGGCCTAAAATTATTTGATGCTCGGTTCACACTAAGGTGAGACCGTATCATTTCCATATTTAATAAGTAGGTATTAATGCTCCCATGTTTTATGAATTTTCCCTAGGCTTTTTTCGTTTAGACCAGGAAGGTTTCTCATAACTAAAAATTGTCTCTAGCTTAATACCAACCACATCAACCATTACCGATAGTTGTTTATTTCTAATTACATTCTTTATCCAGAAGGATGCAACTTCATGCTCTTACACCTCCTTCCTGGCGTCTATGGTTTTTTAAACAGCGAGCATTAAAAACTTTTTGTAGATATTCTTGTTTTTTCTATAGCATATTTTTTTATTTCTGTGTTTTAGTGTGTTAGACCCATTTCGTCGTTTATGGCAAATTTTGCAATCCGTAATTATTGGTACTGAGACACAGATTGCTGCTTGTAGAAATACCAATGAGATTAAGTTGCTGGTAGCAATAGCTGTGGAGGTTGATGTACGCAACTGGATGGTGGTGGTCTTAAGTTTAATGTTAGTTATTGAAATGGAGTCGTTGGTGTCGTTCAAAATGGTAAATATTCGGTGATGCTAAAGATCATCAACGATGGTAGGAAGATGATGAATTAGGTGAAGACGGTGACGTGTTGATGATGAATGATTGAAGAATTGGGAATTAACGGAGAGAGTGAAATTGTGGCTAAAGATGTAGGTGAAAGACTGCGGAGGATTGGTGATAGTAGCCGGTTTGCAATCTAACCGACCTGTTTTAGGCTTCTTTCTTCTTTGGGAGCTGTCCGGTTACTCAGTGCATTATTGTCTGTTACCTTGTTGTGCTGCTTCCGTTAGTTTTTACTGCACTCATTCCGGTACTCCAGTTCCCTGTAATAACCAATACAGATCCTTGCCTGGGTGAATGTTGGACATGCTTGATTCTATTACTGTTGCGTGCTAAACCGTCGCATTTTCTTAATGTAAGCAGGCCTTTTGTTCTTTTTCCTCATGGATTATCTGTGTAAGACTTTCTGTGTCCTTGTCCTGGTAAGGTTTGCCAGTATGTAGTATGTTGATCTTTGACTCATTTTCTTACTTACTCTGCTGCTAGCGTTTTGGAATCTTTAAACATGATTCAAAGTAAAATTATAAAAGTCGCCAAAGTAACGTAAACAAAATTTAAATGGAGGTAAAGGCTCCATATTGAGGAAAATCTAGTACACAAAGAGAGTTCGATTTAAGGTCTGAATAAGTATACATCAATAGTAAGTTTATTTATTATATTATTATTATAGATGCTATTTATTTTCTTTGATGAGGTTTTGCTAGTGGTTGTTGTCACATAGAATTGAGTTTAGTGTTTGAATGTTTGAATTCTTTGTTGTAATAAAACAAGTGAAGGGTGGTATAGGTACAAATATATTATACAAACAATATGGTACGTTTTAAACATAATAAGCATTGTAATATCAATTAATGAAAAACCAGCGTATTAAATTAAGAAAAACTTATTTGGCGTTTCAAACGTATTTTAGATATCCAAAAAGTAATGTACCAATAGGACATCGTTTAAGAGTGGGGTCAAAATAGGTCGAGTGAGCCCAACTTGTAGGACTACACCAAATACATGCAAATCATCGTTTTCAGTTCAATGGATTAACAAGAGTAGCCGCCAGAGGTCGTATCCGAGTTTAACAGCAGATGCTGCACGCCAAAACTTTTATAAACCTGTACCTTAAAAGACTTCGTTTTCTGTATACAGAGAAAAAATTATTTTTTGAATTCATAAGCTGTTTATCAGAAAAATATCAAACTTGAAATGATGTTTGGTTTAGTTCTTTTTCACTATCTACAGTTCTGAATTGTTTATATTATTGACAGCAAGACATTATGGATAGAGCGACGATGATTTAACTTTCTTCTATATATAACCTTAAGTTTCCCTAAGGTTACATAAAGGTAGATTAGGACAAATTCATTCTATTAATGACTCTTTGAAGCATATTAAATGATATAATGAATTGCGCTAGTTTGTTTATACAGTGGAGGATAGGTCTATTCTTTTCTCTCTACAGTTTTTTCTTAGTAACTTCAATGAATTCTAAATTTTGCTCCATTCCACCGTGTTTGGGATTGTGACTTTAAAATCAAAAATGCCGTGTACGCTGGCATTCAGTTTGCTTACATCCAGAGAAATCTAAGTACAACGAAGCTAATACCATTCAAAGCGTTGAGTCTCAAAAATGCTTAACTTTGACTGAAACATCGGTAATAATGCTTTACCTTTAAGGTCATGCATAAACTCATTATTTTAATAAGTAATCCTACGATTGATACCAAGTTTGGTATCAAGGCATTACTAAATACAAGTCATCTTGTGGTAGCAACCAAGGCAAACTGATTACCCGAATAATTTTCAAATGATCCCATTTTCTTTCAACACATATAGCGGATAGAACATTTATTTTATGTTTGTTGCTACAAAAGTGTAAAAATTTAACGTTGTTTTGTGGGGCCGTTAGATGGTTCTCTTCAAACAGATGTTTGGTGTAGTTTGATTTGTCTGGATATGCTTTTGTTTGTATTCTTTGTAACTAATATCAAAATTTCTTAGTGTTTGTCTGATGTATACTGAGTTATAAACATTTCCTATTTAATCTGTATATTGCGAATTTCATGATATCATGTGTCTTTGGCACATTGGTATATTTTGACTATTGTTTCTGACGGTTGTCCAAAAATACAAAATTGATAAGATTTGAATGTCTTTTGGTTGCGTATTAACTTGATAGTAACATTTTCATTATTTGAATGCCGCCAAAATTACTGGGTTTTGATGCTCATGATGTTACATTGATGTAATCAACAATAAAAGTGGAATAAGTAAAATCAATAAAATAAGCAATGTTTCATTAAGAAAAAAAGATTAGCTTGGGTCTCAGCAACCAAGATTTTTATAATGATTTTGTTCTCCACAATTCTATTTATAATACATAATTATGCACCTACACGAACTTCAGATTTTGATAAACTGCAATACAAACTAGCAAAACTAAATTTCAAGCAGCCTTTACTATTATTATTATTATGGTTTGAAACAAAAAACAATAAGACTGCTCCAGTATATTTCATAAAAGTATATACAAAGAAATCTATCTATTTTAATACATTGCTTTGAAATTTAATGCCAAAGTTTATTGCTTGTATTGTGAAAAAATAACTCATCCGTCCGCTTTGTGATGTTATAAAATTAGCAGAATTATTCTTTTTTTGTTGAATCACGCTGTCGTATACATACATCTTTATGAATATTTATCAGGGATAACTTAGTCAAAGCTCGGTTTGAAATTAACAGTCTCGAGTTATTTAATTTCATTAGTTCGATAATGAATTTGCTTAGTTTTTTAACTGTAATTTTTGAAGAAAATCCAATTACAATATTAGCTGATATATTGATGAATATTCGCAATGGAAAATAATTAGTTTTTATATTTTGTTTTCTTTTTAATAAAATTCAATTGCTTTGCGTAACTAATCTAAATACATACATACAAAATAAAACAAAAATGTACGATTTCAGAATTTATTAAGTTTATGATACGTTAGATTCCTTTCAGTAGCTAGACTTTAATCAAAATACGATGCGAGAATGGAAGGAAGATGTTTGAATTCTTTACTACAGTATTTATTGAATAAAACCAACTGCAATTTATCTTAATCTTTCTAAAATCTATTCAGGCTAATTAGTCTATAAATGGATTTGTATTATTTGTGTTTCACAGATTAAATTGGAAAATCAGAATTGTAAGAATGATTGTGCTATGTAACATCAACAACTGTCGACAAAATCTTTATGTGTACAACTGGTAATTTTTTAGCCTCAGTTTATTTATTGCTATCAGTTTGTCAAAATCATAAATATTTATGTGTTATTTTTAAATATCAGTGCATAATAATGTTAGAAGGTCAAACGGTATTATGTGAAATTCTTCAGTTATTAGGTTACACCTAAAAAGCTTGAGAATAACATGGAGAACCCTGTCGTTTCAAAAATACATGTAATTCTCTTTACATTATTTCTACTTGCAAGCTCTTGAAATTGAAGGAAAATATGTCAGTATCCTACAAGATGATAGAAACTGATTTCACCCAATTCTTCTTACCGTAATCTTTATCTGAACTTTTTATCTCCACATCCACCTTAGATCCAATCCTAACAAAATGTATAGCTCTTGAAAACTAACTTAGTGTCTATTTGAAACTTCTCACCATCACTTTCCAATTCCGAAATATTTAAAGCAATATGAACTTTGCAACAACGTTTAGGAGAATTTTTAACCTTTAAATCTTTTTTCAAGCTTAAATACGAAATCCAATTTAATTATTTTTGATTCATCGCATATGAGGAAGTTTGCTTACAGTCTGTCTAAAAATAAAATTGATACGAAACGGAAATGAGTTTAAAGATAATTTATAAATTATCTTAGTAACTTTGATAAGGTTATGTTACTAAAAGCAAAATAAAACTTTGGTTTGAAAATTTCATATGCATGAATACAATTTATTAGTAATGTTTCTTTAAGAAAAAAAATTGTGAAAAAGTCGTTTTAATGTTGCTATTTAACACAGGAATAGAGACAAGAGTATATAAAAGAAAAAACAAAAAAGTTGGGGAATGCCAGGAATCGAACCTGGGACCTTTGGCGATTCATGCTATATGAGTCAATGAATGCTCTACCACTGAGCTACATTCCCGTGTATAGAAGTACTAACTAATCGAGTAATATCACAGCTGAATTGATTTTATTTCAAAACAAAAGATAAGGAACAATAACTTGAAAACGTAAACAAACAATTTTGTTTTCATACAATAAAGTATAGAATAAAAAGTAACAGCAACATAAGGCAGTTTATTATAAAAAACGCTTTACTACAAAAGTTGTTTATTATTAAATCAATGCATCATGAAATTTACTACAAAAAGAAACAATGGACTAAAATTGTAGGTGTTCGAATGAAGCTTCAAATAACATCTTGCTCAAAATAAATTTTGTTGAAAAAAAGAGTTTTTCCTAAATGACAGTGACCCTTCGGGATAATTATCAGGCAAAAGTATTCCTTAAAAGTAACTCATGGGCTGAAAAGTCCCAGGCCTAACAAATAGATGGCGCTAGTTCTATTGCATTCACCGCTTTTTCAGTTAGTACTAACCTTCAAAAGACAGCTGTTAAAATTTCATGATATTCTATTCATTATTTTGTGAGTTATTGTGCTAAGAGTGACGCTACTTTTGTTATTTTCAAAACAATGGATCAAAAACAATTTCGTGTTTTAATTTTACACTGCTTCTTGATGGGACAAAATACCGTTCAAGCGAAGCTATGGCTTGAAAAGTGTTATGGGGACTCCGCTTCATCAGAAACAACAATAAAACGTTGGTTTGCTGACTTCAAACGTGGTCGTAGAGACACCGATGATGCAGGACGCAGTGGACGTCCAAATGAGGCGGTAACACCAGAAAACATCAAAAAAATCCACAAAATCGTTTTGAATGATCGAAAAGTGAAGTTGCGTGAGTTAGCTAACATCGTAAAGATATCAAAAGAACGTGTTGGCTTTATATTGCATGAGCATTTGACTATGAGAAAGCTCTGCTCAAAGTGGGTGCCGCGTTTGCTCTCGGTTCACCAAAAACAAGAACCTGTTGATGTTTCTGAGCAGTGTTTGGCCATGTTTAAACGTAACAAACCGGAATTTTTGCGTCGATATGTGACAATGGATAAGACATGGATCCATCACTTCACTCCGGAATCAAAACGATCGTCATCTGAGTGGACAGCAACTGGTGAACCTCGTCCAAAGCGACCAAAAGCACAACAATCGGCTGGAAAGGTTATGGCCTCGGTATTTTGGGATGTGCCTGGTGTAATATTCATCGACTATCTTGAGAAGGGAAATACCATCAACAGTGAATATTATATAGCGTTACTGGAGCGTTTGAAGGCCGAAATTGCAAAGACACGACCGCATATGGCAAAGAAAAAAATTCTGTTTCATCAAGACAACGCACCGTGTCACAAGTCAATCAAAACAATGGCAAAACTACATGAATTGAACTTCGAATTGCTCCCACATCCACCGTATTCGCCAGATTTGGCTCCCAGCGACTACTGGCTGTTCGCAGACCTAAAAAAAAAATGCTTGCCGGTAAGAAATTTCGCTCGAATGAAGAGGTTATCGCTGAAACTGAGTCCTATTTTGAGGCAAAAGATAAATCATTCTACAAAAGTGGTATTGAAATGTTAGAGCAGCGCTGGAATGATTGCGTTGTTCTTGATGGAAATTACGTTGATGAATAAAGCCAATTTTGAACAAAAAAAACCGTGTTTTCTTTGTTAGGCTTGGGACTTTTCAGCCCATGTGTTAATGCTGTCTGGATTAAACTAAGAGAAAATACACTAATATGTATTCTTTTAAAAAATGAAAAGGTATCTAAATCTAAAACTAGAAACTGCAGATTAGATCCTAGCTACAAGAGGTTAGCCGCTGGTGTATCACAGTTTGTGCCTTGTACCCTATTGGTTAGCAACTAATAAGAACAGTTAACCTGGGGAATTGGTCGGCACAAACTATGGTGCATAAGGATTAGCTGCTCATTTCCTGCTTTACTTATGTTGATGCATTATATTAGGTTTGTTCCAACATAACTCTCAAACTAGTTGCAAACTATCCCTGACTGTCACAAGTTTGCGCAGAGAAAATTTTGTTCGAAAAAATTTCCTCTGCGCAAACTCGTGACAGTCAGGGATAGTTTGAGATTTATGTTGGAACAAGCCTATTAATATCTTCAGCTTTTCTCTTGTCTGAGATCACGAAAACAACAACGAAGACCAACAAAATGCTCAAAATCAGATTCTCTGTTATGTGTAAATTTTACTTTATGTAGGCCACTCCGATATGAATTGAAAAAAATTTATCTTACAATATTTTTCCACTACGGTCTACCATTACTGTAACTATACACAGTTTACACACCATAAAATTTATGGTGCATTTAAAACTTGCTGAACAACAGCATACCATTAGCACATTGAAAGTCAAGATCGTTAAGATCTAATCTTGCACTAAAAAAGTTTTAGAAAAAGAGTGTGTTCGGACACTGCGGAGAATAAAAACGTTACAAGAAGCGCCTCACTCTAATTATGAAAGCAACCGCAAGCTGCAACTAGACGGAGGCGTTCGTGTACATCAAACAGTCATCGCATCGTGGTGGTGGATTTTAGCTTCTTGGTAGCGTTGCTGACTTGGAGTCTGTAGTGTAATGAGCATCTTGAAATCGAATTGTATCATTATTATTACTGTTACAAAGCAGAAATTCTTGTTATAGTCCTAGTCATTAAGTAAGAAAACAGTAGAAGCAAGCAAAAGGCCAACAGGCATTCTGTGAGTGGTACTCAATAATTTATAGATTACCATGAAAAATATAAGCCAGAAGGTACTGAGGTACTACAGTTTTTATAAACCTGCTTAGTTACCAAACCAATCTCCAGTGCAGTTTATCTAGCAAAGAAAGTAACCATGCGGTGCACGTTCATTCTTATTACAATTGTACCGCAGCCCACCACTGCAGGCGCAATTGTATACTTAGTAGGCGACGTGGATGATGATATATAGCTGTCTATCTGTAACATAAACTAGCAGTGTTTACCGGATGGGGGGCTCAGGGACTTAAATGTGTTGGATAATGTGCAAAAAAGCAGTTGGCTTTTTTTGGTAATCCTGGCCAATGGAATTATTAGGTTGTGGGTTATTGTATGGTTAGCGTAGTACTACTGAGCATGTAAGTCCTGTAAGTCTTTGCACTTTCTCCTGGGTCTCTTTAATAGTGGCTTGAGAGATATTCTTAGTATACAAAGCGATTCGGTTCTGCATGGCCGGTTTCTTCAAAAAGCCTCTATACGAGAACTTGAGTTTTCCTTCTATTAAAGGTACTCTGGTCAGTTCGCAAACCTTGTTTCAGGTGTTGAAACGTTCAAGTCAAAAAAACTTTTGACACACGATTTTCCCCTTTCTGCGCAACAATTTCACAAGGCTCATGAATCAATAATCCACGAATATTTAGATGCAAATGAGAGTGAAAGGAAGCTTTAATTCTTCTGCCCAAAAGGAACTTTTAGAAAATTTGACTCCAGGTATTTAATCGTGAGACGCAAGTGAAGTTGTCTGCCTTAGAGTTTGAGGCGTATATGGTGTTTGGAGAGGTTTATCTTCGTGGACTTTTTAGGACGCTTGGGAAGAATTATCTGGGTCTTGTTGGAATGAGATTTGATACTCTATCGCTGTAGTCAAGCTTCAGAATCGTAAAGACGCTAACAAAGGAAGGCATGATGGTTTATTATGTTTCTTAGCATGAAAGTATAATGTACTTAATGAACATCTGTGCCGTATAGTGCGCAGTCTTAATAAAATCTGCCTACAACAGTCCAGCTGTAGGTGCATTCATGGTTCCATGAAATAGAGACTTGTAAGTTTTTGTTGTGGTAGACAAACAAGATTTTACAATTAAAAATGTTAGAAGGATTAAAATAATAATTTTAAGTGAGTTTTCTCTTTCGTGAACTGTTTTCCTAAGTCATCCAATAAAGCTAAGCCGGTGTAGACACAAATTATTATGTGAACATTTTTTTTTATTTCTTCAGAAGCAAAAGCGTTTTTTTAATTTTTAATTTTTTTTTCAAAATTTATAAACAATCACCCTAAAATTGTAACTTTACAACCTAAGTGTCGTATTCATAACAATAGTCAGTAGGTATTGTTAATATTGAGAATCTGTAAAAGTTTGTTGATGCTTTGACTGCAGCTGCAGTTTGTGTTTAATGAATAAATGCTTTGTTTTCTATACCAACCAAATTTCAAGTGAATGAAATTACTTGTTCAAAGCGATGCTATCGACGATAGAATGAAAACAATTCTTATAACTTGGGAAATTACACTGTCCGATCGCTTGTCTAGAATTACTGGAGTTCTTTATCTGTCTCACCCTGCTTTCCATCCAATTTCCTGCAATGCAACAATGTGTTTCGTCTCAGCCGTCTTCTGCTTGTCTTTGTTTTTCTCTAGGTTTACTGTGATGTGGTTGTTCGCTTTTTTTCTTTGTTTTCGTCGTTTATTTTTTTCTATCACAGAACGTGCGGTTATAAGTATAACACAATTTGTTTTAATTTATTTCTCATGACTCCTTAAGTAGAGGTAGTTGTGCTGAAATTAAAAGTAAACCTGATCTTGTTTAACCCAATTATTATCTTTGTCTTATTCATTTACTAA